>ML791485.1:119160-155292 GCA_009831015.1 Picea engelmannii
CCCCCCCTCCGTTAAAGATAGAATGGTCGGGGGGTATGGAAAGATCTGTTCACCATAGATTTGGGTGAAATCATCTAGACCATTGATATATGAATGGAGCATAATTGGGGGCGCGTAAAATACATGCGCTGAGAAACTTAGGATAAATGCATTTCATGGGTTTTTTCCAAGGCTTTTCACGTCTACACCACAAAGGGGTTAGTCAAACAACCTTTAGGTATCCAAATCATGGTGTAACATTGATCACCAAGCTGGTTTTATTGAAGTAAAGAAACTAGCCTATATTCTAACCTAGTTTTCTATGACAATTAACCCAGATTAAACTGTTGGGTTAAGAATTTACATCTACCCTGGGGCTATCTGACCAAGATTAGACAGTCTGGCCATATTTATTCACTAATCTAACCTAGACACTTTGGCTAAGATTAAATGGTTTAGCCAAACTTATTCACTAACCCTATCAACATCAATTTAAAGAGAACTTGGCCATGCTTGAAATGTATGGACCAAGTTACTATTATTGCATGGGGCTTTTATTGAAATTCTTTTATGCCCTCTTTTCTTTTTCTTTTTCTTTCTTTTTTTTTTTCTTTTTTTTTCTTTCTTTTTCAAATTATTTGCAGAATGAAAAAATCATTTGTCAACAAAAACACTAGACATAGATAATATTCCAGTCACCAGTTGATCCTATAACTTATAGGGTGATAACATAATCAACATAGGTATGTTGTTTTTCTTTAATTGTGAAAAATGTAGACATCTTAAAATAGAATTCCATGAAGGAAATGAGACAGAGAAACTAATTGAAAAAGAAGACAATTATGAAGAAGAATTGATCAATGCTTTAGATAAACTAAGAAAAGAAAGAAAAGAAAACAAGTCACTCACATTTTTATGAAAAAGAATTTATGAAACAAAAGGAAAGTGCTCACATTTTTGAAGAAGCCCAATAGGTCCAATAACTTAAGAACTCAACTAGAAGAAGCCAGAAAGATCGAAGAAAATATTAAAGATAAAAAGCAGTATTTGGAAGCCAACATAGCAGCATAGAAGTAAGAAGTAGAAATGAGAGAAAAGATATTGACAGATCATCTTAAGGAAAGAAATAATGATCTAAACTAGCTTGAGGCAAAGTTTGGTCAATAAGAGAAACGAATTGAAGAAAAAATAATGACATTAAAAATCCATCTTGAAGAAGAGGAAAGAATAGAAGAAGTCATGAAGTCTCAGATAATGAAGAAAGAAGAAGAGTTTGAGAATCTTGAAGAAGAAGTTGTCACATTGAGAAGTAAAATCGTCAAGATCAACAAGAACATTGAAGAGATAGAAACGTCCACATAGGTTATAGAGAATGAAGAGAAGCACCCTAGGTTTCTAGAAAAGAAGAATGAAGAAAATATAAAGATTTATGCAGAAGTACTCAAAGGAAGGAATCATGGTCAACCGGAATCTAAGAAAACTATTGAAGATACATCTTCAAGAAGACCATCCATGTTCAAGCCCCAAAGAAGATTCAATCATGATCATGATAAGTCAAGGAAAACATTCAGAAGGTCTACACCCCAAAAAAGATCATTCACTCCCAAGTATGCAAATTTCTTTTATGGTCATTGTTTTTATTGTACTAATTTTGGACATAAGGTTGCAGATTGCAGGGACTATAAAAATGTTCAAGCAATAAATGCCTATGTGGCCCCACGTAACATTAAATGTTAAAAATGTCATAACTATGGACACATAGCTAGTGCTTGTAGAAGCATGATTGATACTTCCATGAAAGAGAACAATGATATCGGATATAAGAAAGAATGGATAAGAAAACACGAAGAACAGGTGAGCAAAGACCAGGTCCCAGAGATCGCAAGATTGGAAATAAAACAAAATGAAGAAAATTCGACAGAGAAAAAGAAAGATGTTAGATACAGAAAGGTTTGGAAAATAACTGAAAGAAAATAAGGAAAGGTAAATAAGGAACAGGTTCAAGAGATTGTATTTTCAGGAATTGCAGTGAAAGATGAATCCATAGACAAAAAGAAAGAAGTCATAGCTCAGAGAGATGATGAATCTACCAATGAAGATGATGATGAATACACATCAGAGCAAGAATTTTTCTGAGCCATCCATCTTAGAGACTCCCAGGTAACATGAATATTAGATAGGGGGAGTCTATGCGATAGTTGTGACAGACCAAAGAACCATCCTTTGAGCAGCTTGCAGAGTTTGAGTAGACATATATAGAGAAATCAGTTAGCAAAAGTATAGTTTGATAGTTGTAGTAGTGAAGACTTCATGATAGTATAGTAATAAATGGGTTTTCATTATGGAAAGTTGTGTAGTAGAGTCTTGGACAGTATGGACAGAGATATATTTGTAAGTACACTTAGCAGGTTTGGAAAAATATATGACAATGGACGAGAGAATGGATTCATAGATTTTTTCAGAGACAAAGAAACATTATGGATGTTGATTACATAGGAAATGGCTCGAACAATGCTAATGGATTCCAAATTGACAGATATTTTTTGGACACATCCAATGCTTATATAAGTTCACATTCAAAACAAAGTAATGCTCAGAAACAACGACGACAAAACTCCCTACGAGCTTTGGAAAGGAAGACCAACAAATGTGAAGAATTTCAGAATATTTGGAATCAAATGCTACATCAAAAGAGAAGATGGAAGAATGGGAAAGTTTTACTATCGTGTGGAAAAAGTATTACTTGTTGGTTAATCAAGTACAAGGAAAGCATACAATTTTTACAATATGAGATTGAACAAAGTTGTGGAAAGCATCAATGTAACAATTGATGAAACAAGTGGACAAGAATCAAAGGAAGAAGAAAATGAATCAGTGGAACAACTTTACAAAGAAGAAGCAAAAGATGAAGAAGAAGTAGAAGAGGAATATGAAGAAGGTAAGACAAAAGTAGAAGAGAAAGTTCAACAAGTGCCTCCAAAGACACCTAAAAAATGAGTACAAAATAATCATCCTTCATATCAGATTATCGAAAACAAGGATGTAGGAGTTGAGACTAGAATAAGAATCCGTTCACTAGAACAAATGCACCTAGCACTCTTATCAATGATTGAACCAAACAATTTTGAAGAGACCAACAAGGATGAATTCTGGAATAAGGCCATGGATGAAGAATTAGATCAAATAGAGAAGAATGAAACTTGGGAATTGGTTCCAAGACCAAAGAATAAGAATGTGATTGGCACAAAGTGGGTTTTTAGAAATAAATTGATTGAAGATGGACATGTTACAAGGAACAAATCTAGATTGGTATGTAAAGGATACACACAGGTTGAAGGAATCAACTTTGAAGACACATTTTCCCCAGTTTCCAGAATGGAAGAAATCCGATTTCTTTTATCTTTTGCATGCTCCAAGAATATTAAAGTGTATCAGATGGATGTGAAATCAACGTTTTTGAATGGGGAACTTGAAGAAGAAGTCTACATCAAACAACCATAAGGATTTCAGTTGTCAGAGAACACATATTACGTGTGAAAATTGAAGACAGCCTTGTATGGTATAAAACAGGCTCCTAGAGCATGGTACTCTAGACTGGATAAATATCTACAATAGGAAGGGTTCATAAAAAGAAGTGCACACAACAACCTCTACATCAAGGTAACTCAAGATAGTATTTTATTAATTGAATTTTTTGTTGATGATATTATTTTTGGAAGTAATGTTGAGAGGTTATGCGAGAAATTTGCAAAGGATATGTAGAATGCATTTGAAATGTCATTACTTGGAGAACTATCCTTCTTTTTGGGTCTTCAAATACATCAAAACAACTAAGGAATTTTTGTTTCTCAAACTAATTATATCAGAGAAATGCTAAAGAGGTTTGGAATGGAAGATTGCAAACCAGTTACCACTCCTATGAAAATGAGTTGCAAGTTGAGAAAAGATGATGATTCAAAGTCTACAAACCAGAGGAAATACAAGTAAATGATTGGTATCTTACTATATGTGACAACATCCATACCAAATGTAATGCAGACAGTTGGAAAGGTGACACAATTTCAAGCAACACCAAAGGAATCACATGTATTAGCACTGAAGATGATTTTAAGATATCTCAAAGGAACATAAGAGTTTGGATTATGGTATCCAAAAGGAAAGGATCTATCACTTATTTCCTAAACAGATGCAGATTGGGTAGGTTGCATTGATGAGCGACGAACCACTAGTGGAGCAGCATTCTACTTGGGTGAGTGTTTAGTATCTTGGCTAAGAAAGAAAAAAACATCAATATCTTTATCTACAACTGAAGCAGAGTATATTGTAGTAGTAGGATGTTGTACACAGGTTCTATGGATGAAACAAACTCCGACAGATATACAGTTTGAGTATGATGAGCACATTAAAATCTATTGTGATAATACAAGCACCATCAATATCTCGAAGAACCCGATGACGCACTCCAAGAGGAAGCACATTCCAATAAAGTATCACTTTCTACGGGAACAGGTTGTAGAGAAGAACATCATAGTTGACTATGTGGGGACAAAAGAAAAAGTGGCATACATCTTTACAAAACCACTTTCAAGGGAAGCCTTTGAGTATTTTTTCAAGAGACTCAGAGTAATTTCTACTCTGAAATGAATGCTTATCTTATATGTCTTAGATTTACATGAGGAAGCACCATAAAGAGGATATTTCAGGTTGGGAGATCAATTTATGGAAGAGTTTAGTCAGGGGGAGCATCCCCAGATGGAAAGATACCTTTTCCATTGATAACAAAGGGAGAGAGATTTATTATATACAAATGTAAATGCTTGGAGAAAGAACACATAGGAATGGTTCCAGGGGGAGCGATGGTCACACAGGGAGCATGAGTGATATTAATTTAGTATTGCATCAGAGTGTTTCCATCAATGCCAAATGGGGATATTGTTGATTATTTGGGTTGGTTGTCATTGATGTCAACCCTTGAAGAAAGTTCAATAGCGAATTCTAGTAGCACAAAGGTTTGGGTAATGGACCCAAGTTTGTTTGATGTATAATGGTATGATTTTTAATATATTTGAAGGTAAGACTATTCTATATAGATAGTACATACCATGCCATTTCTGATGGTATGTGGAACATCACATAATTCCTCACAGTTAGAGATTTATGGCCATGTGAAGTTGGAGAACTCTCATGAGTCATCTAGAAGCCCCAAAATGTCAAAGTAGTCAAAGGGGTTGCAAAGAAGAAAATATTTAAATAATACTATTCTAGATGGACAGTACATGTCTGTTATAACCCTAAATTGATCTACAAATGCATACCTGTCATTTGGCCCTCTTGCATTTTTTGCCAGGCCATCACTGAGTTGCTCTTCTAAAAACCCCATTTTTTGAATATGTACGTGCCCTGCACCACTAATGCCCAAGTACATACGCTTTCTACACCACTACAACCCGCATAAATATGCATGTGGAACCTCTACAACCTACATATACTTGCAAAATTTGCAAAAAATAAAAAATTGCAAGGAATTCCTTGAGATTACGGGCTATTGGGTAGTTTCCCAACTAATCCACCACCTATAGCCCGTCACCCAACCAAATAACCATCCTTTAGCCATATAAAAGGAGGTGTTGGGGTCTCATTCCATGTCTAGACATAAGAACATTGAAACTCTGCCCGTTTCAAATCCCCTCCTTGCCCCAAGCATTTGCATCCCTTTTGTGAGAATTTCCTTAGAATTCCCCAATTTGCCTTCCTTCCTCCATTGAAAACCCATCATACTTCCCAAGAATAAGGTTGAGAGGAGAAGCCATACAGAGGTGCACTTGGAGCTAGGTGAAGAGGAGCCTAGATCAGGTTCATGGAGAAGTATCCGGCTTTGGTTGTAAGTGATCATTGTATTATCAATAAAAGAAGTACTTTTCCTGTCCCAAACCATGATGTGTCGAATGTGTAAATTTGATTTATGTTTTTATTCTAACATCTAACCCTAGTTTGTACATGAATTTCATGCTTGTATCTTTCTATTTGTCTTTATTTGAATGCAGTCCATCCTTGGGAGGAGGTGTGCAGTTAGTGAAGTTATCAAGTGCGAGAGGATCATCACCAGACACAGAGTAGAGGTACAGTTACCCAACCCTTCTCATTTTGTTTTTCTTGTATGAGTCTGGGATATGTTTGGGGTAGTTAGAAAAGTAGGAGACTTTTAAATGATTATTGATCTTCCTACATTGTAAACCCTGGTGTAGCCATAGGGGGGTTTTCCTCGCTAGAACAACTGGCGACCATACTGGGGAAGCCTCTAGGGTTTTAGGGGATTGTTTGGGTGTTTGATTGGTTTGATATCTATTGAGTTTATTTTTGAGTCTGCTGAGTCTTTAAGGGATTCTTGTCACCTGTTGGTGCCATACCAACTCTCCATGCCCTGTCAGTCAGTCTATTTTATTTCTTTTTTCAAGAAGTAAATAGGTGTACACACCCTGCTGTGGGATAACATGCATACACATGCACCCTACTCTATAGAAAACCCACGTAGATACATATGCTGCTTAAGAATCAATAGAGTACCTTTTTCAAGAAACCTTTTTTAAGAAGAGGCAATCAACCTCTTCCCTGATTGAGGTTTTACTTCTCAGGGTTTCTTGACAGAGTTCTATGTCTATGTTTTTACAATTATAGCTTGGGTTGGATGTCAACTTTCTTGTCTTTTGAATATTTCTTCTGTTTACTTCTGAAAGGATTTTAGGCAAGTCTTTGAGTTTGTTGATCAACTTGTTTGGTGTCTTTAGTGACTCCTTCTGATTCGCAGTGGGCCAGAGGTCAGTTTCAGTCTTGTCTTGTATTTTCGTTTCCCCCTTTCATTTTCTTTAAAGAAAAGAGAAAAAGATTTATTTCAAGTTTTTCCTGTTTAAAGCATTTCCAAAAAGAAAAAGATTTTTCATTTCTTAGTTTGGTAAAGTAGTTAGGGTTAGTTATTTTACTTGAAAGGAAAAAGAGTTCAATTTTTAAGTTCTTTACTGATTTCTTAGAACTTAAGTAGCTCGTAGTCGAGAACAATTTTGTTTTAGGTCTTCTTTTTAAATATCTTGAAAATAGTTAGCTATGAAAAGTTGGTTACAAAGAGCTAGTTGAAAATATTTATTTTTCTAGAAGTAATTTTGCTTTTAGATTTTCTTTTATTCTCTCCTCTTTCGTCTCTTATAAACATCACTAGTTTCACTACCATATCCTCTAAGTTAAAACAAGCCATTTAAAATGAATGCTAAATTTAAAAATAATTAGACTTTTATGTTTGTAGGGTCAATCAACTAGTTTAGGGCTAGAGCCTTGAATTAGGTTGGAGACGAAAATCTTCAAGGATTTTATACAAAAATTGGTTTCAGAGATTGGGAGTGTAAAAGTCTAGTGACATGAAAGTTATCCGAGACCCCCCTCTAACACAAGGGATAAACACGAGGCCGCGTGAGGAAACACTGCAACCACTACAGCCTTGCCCCCTGCACCATCTATCCAACAGAAGCAGGTCGAAAAGGTTGAAACAAAGCACAAAGATTCCTTCTGCACACCTTCCTCTCATGTAGCTTGACTTGTTGAATAGCCTCAACTTCAACAGGTTCATGACAAACCCCCACAAACTAAGCAGCGCAACGTCTCCAACAATACAAGCAACTCACCAAGATGCAGATCCAACAACTCAACGCAATAGAGACCATTGCTTCCTAAGGAGGGATTATTGATCCAGGTGGATATCGGTGGCCACCCACCTTTTTAACTGGCTCAAAACAATTTTCTGGCAATTTTGGCAATTTACTATTTTTAGCAGGTTTTAACTTCCGGGGCCATTTTGAGGGCCCAAATGAAGGTTTTTTGAGATCAAGGTTCTCAATGATAGCCAAAGGGATGATTGATCCCCCAAAATGAATCTCCTCGATGATACCTTTCCAACAAGCTATTATACACCTAAAACGAAGATCATATGAAAATGTTACGACCCCAGAAATTTGATGTACTAACTTACCCAAACAGGGCCCACATGACTTTTGGTGCTTCATCTCCTAGGATTAGGTTTTTGGATGTCTAGGATTTTTGGCATTCCTATTTATTGTAAAAATGCCTTCAGAGCCTCATTGTAATCATCTTCTTGCGAATGAGAGTAGTCGTCACATCTCTTCTCAGAGATAAGCTGCCACCATTCTAGCGAGTCTTTCACTTTGTATTTTTACAGTCTCTGTACATTTATTTCATTAATAGAAATCATGTATTACTATATCTCTGTGTTTATGGTTGCATCTATGATATATTTTTGTTATATTATTGGATATACGTGGTATCTCTGTGCATTTCTTTATTATATGTCCGCTCTCATTTCATGCCGAAAATAATCCGGATCAGTGGTATCAGAGCAGACTGTTCTTGGTCGTTTTTTCAGTGCATGTCCTCAACGAGGTCTGAGTGTAGCAATTTGGGTCTCGATCTTGTCTATCTTGAAGAAAATCTCTCTCGCACACCCAAGAAACCCTCAATGGTGGAAGAAAAGAAAAATGATGGAGCAGACAATCCTATCAGTTTGTTGCTTGAGCAAGCTCTCACGCATTAGCGAGACGAAATGATGGAGAATGTTTCCCACATCCTTCAACGCCTACCGATAGAAACAGGTGCATCTTCATCAAGCAGCCACTTTGGAGGCACCTCGCCTTTCAAAGTACAAGTTAATTTTGATATTCCTGTATTTGAAGGACAGATAGATGTAGAAGCCCTAGACAAATGGTTAAATCTGCTAGAAGGTTATTTCTCTGTTCACAAATTTCCCGAAAAAGAAAATATCACCTTCGAACTCCTTAAAGATCTCCCTCATGTCAAACATTGCTGGGAAACTTATTGGGAGCAGATATCCACAGAGGATTCTGAAATATATGGGGCCGATCCGACTTGGGATTTTTTTGTGGATGCGGTAAAGGAACAATATTACCCAATTGGAAACTATAAGGACCAATACATGAGATGGACCACACTACGGCAAGAGAGGGGCCAAGAAGTTCCAGAGTTCACCAATACCTTCCATACCTTGCACACCAAGCTGGGTATCAAAGACTCCGAGCGACATTTGGTTCTGAAATACCGTGGGTCTCTACAAAGATACATCCAGACTGAAATGGATTTTCTGGACATCTCATTACTCAGTGCTGCTTATCGATATGGTGTTAAAATTGAGCAGAAATTTAAGCACCAGAACAAGCAGGAATTTGGGTCTACAAATCCACAAATACCAAAGTATGACAAAGACGACCCTAACAAACAGTCTCCCAAAAATTAGTCCAAGACACGGGAAAATAAGGGTCATAGGAAGACAAAGAAGGACACCGGAAAATGGTGTGATTTCCACAAAATCCTCTGGCACAACACCGATGAATGTCGCTCAAAACAAACATTGGTGGCTGAGATCAAAGACAAGGACATATCAGTGAGGCAGACCCCACTGCTATTGTCATGACCACAATAATTAAACTAGAAGAACTAATAGATCCTGAAGAGGGGGAGCGAATTTTTCATTCACAGATGTGGGTGAAGGGGACCTCATTGCATTTTATTGTTGATAGAGGAAGCCAGAAAAACCTCATCTTAGTAGAGGTTGTCAAATAGTTGGGATTGTCGACAACACCACACCCACAACCATACAACATCGAGTGGCTTCGGGAAGGATGAGATCTCCGTGTCAGCCAATAGTGTCGATTGTCATACGAAATCCAACCCTTCAAGGATGAGATATTATGAGATGTTTCCCTAGTGGATGTTTGTGATGTTCTCTTGGGTCAGCCATATATGTGGAGATGCCATGCTGTTTATGAGTCTCGACCCCATAATGTAATTGTTACTTTGGGGGGTCATATCTAAAGAATACCAGAGGTAGTTCCAACTATTGTTCAACCAAAAACGTGTCTCAAGGTAGTATCTCATACTGCAAAATTCAGCTTCTTCACAAGCTATTCAAAAGGGGAACAGAAGGACACTGCAACCACTACAACCTCGCCCCCTGCACCTTCTATCCAACAGAAGCAGGTTGACAAGCTTGCAAAAAAGTGCAAAAATTCCTTCTGCACACCTTCCTCTCATGTAGCTCGACTTTTTGAATAGCCTCATATTCAACAGGTTCATGACAGACTTCCACAAACTAAACAACGCGACGTCTCCAACAATACAAACAACTCACTAAGATGCAGATCCAGAAAATGCTTTTCCCTCTCCCCCGGGAACTCAACGCAATGGAGACCATTGCTTCCTAATGATGGATTATTGATCCAGGTGGATATTGGTGGCCACCCACCTTTTCCAACTGGCTCAAAAAAGTTTTCTGGCAATTTTGGCAATTTATTATTTTTAACAGGTTTTAATTTCCGGGGCCATTTTAAGGGCCCAAATGAAGGTTTTTCGAGATCGAGGTTCTCAATGATGGATAAAGAGATGATTAAGCTCCCAAAATGAATCTCCTCGATGATACATTTCAAATGAGCTATTATACGCCTAAAACAAAGATCGTATGAAAAAGTTACGACTCCGGGAAGTTGATATACTAACTTACCCAAACGGGGCCCACATGACTTTTGACGCTTCATCTCCTATGGTTAGTTTTTTGGATGTCTATGGTTTTTGGCATTCCTTTTTATTGTAAAAATTCCTTAAGAGCCTCATTGTAATCATGTTCTTGCGAATGGGAGTAGCCATCACATCTCTTCTCAGAGATAAACTACCACCATTCTAGCGAGTCTTTCACTCTGTATTTTTACAGTCTCTATACATTTATTTCATTAATAGAAATCATGTATTACTGTATCTTTGTGTTTATGGTTGCATCTATGATATTTTATGTTATATTATTGGATATACGCGATATCTCTATGCATTTCTTTATTATATCTCCGCTCTCATTTCGTGCCGAAAATAATCCGGATAAGTGGTATCAGAGAAGGTTTTTCTTGGTCATTTTTTAAGTGCATGTCCTCGACAAGGTTTAATTATAGCAAGTTGGGTCTCAAGCTTGTCTCTCTTGAATAAAATATCTCTCGCACACCCAAGAAACCCTAAATGGCGGAAGAAAATAAAAACGATGGAGCAGGCGATCCTATCAGTCTGTTGCTTAAGCAAGCTCTCACGCGACATAAGGATGAAATGATGGAGAATTTTTCCCACATCCTTCAATGAATGCCGATAGAAACAAGAACATATTCATCAAGAAACCACTTTAGAGGCACCTCGCCTTTCAAGGTACAAGTTAATTTTGATATTTCTATATTTGAAGGACAGATAGATGCAGAAGCACTAGACAAAGGGTTAAATCTGCTAGAAGGTTATTTCTCGGTTCACAAATTTTTCGACAAAGAAAAGATCACCTTTGCACTCCTTAAAGCTCTCCCTCATGTCAAACATTGGTGGGAAACTTATTGGGAGCAAAGCTCCATAGAGGAATCTGAAATATATGGGGCTGATCCCACTTGGGATTTGTTTGTGGATGTGGTAAAGGAACAATATTACCCTATTGGAAACTATGAGGACCATTACATGAGATGGACCACACTATGTAAGAGAGGGGCCAAGTAGTTCTAGAGTTCACCGATACCTTCCATACCTTGCGGACCAAGCTGGGATCAAAGTTTCCGAGCGACATTTGGTTCTGAAATACTGTGGGGCTCTACACAGATACATCCAGACTGAAATGGATTTTATAGACATCTCATCACTCGGTGCTACTTATCGATATGATGTTAAAATTGAGCATAAATTTAAGCACCAGAACAAATGGGAATTTGGGTCAGCAAATCCACAACAACCGAAGTATGACAAACACGGCCCTAAAAAATAGTCTCTGGAATACCAGTCCAAGACAAAGGAAAAGAAGGGTCACGGTAAGACAAAGAAGGACACTGGAAAATGGTGTGATTTCCACAAAAGCCCCTGGCACAACATCGATGAATGTCACTCAAAACATTCATTGGTGGCCAAGATCAAAGATAAGGAGCTAAACCCTGATTTAGAATCCGATTATGAAAATACTGGTAAAGGACAGATCATTGACGCAAACCCCACTTCTATTGTCACAACCGCAGTAATTCAACCAGAAGAACCAACAGATCATGAAGAGGGGGAGCGCCTTTTTCATTCACACATGTGGGTGAAGGGGACCCCGCTGCGTTTTATTGTTGATAGTGGAAGCCAGAAAAACCTCATCTCAGCAGAGGTCGTCAAATAGTTTGGATTGTTGACAAGACCAGACCTGTAGCCATACAACATTGGGTGGCTTAGGCAAGAACACGATCTCTGTGTCAGCCAACAGTTCCGATTGTCATACGACATCCAACCCTTCAAGGATGAGGTATTATGTGATGTTTCCCCATTGGATGTCTGTGATGTTCTCATGGTCCAACCATATATGTGGAGAAGCCATGCTATTTATGAGTCTCTACCCCGTAGTATCATTGTTACTCTGGGGGGTCATCTCTACAGAATACCAGAGGTAGTTCCAACTATTGTTCCACCAAAAACATTTCACAAGGTAGTATCTCATACTGCAAAATTCAGCTTCTTCACAAACTGTTCAAAAGGGGAACAGAAGGACACTGCAACCACTACAGCCTCGCCCCCTACACCTTCTATCCAACAGAAGCAGGTCGAAAAGGTTGCAGCAAAGCACAAATATTCCTTATGCACACCTTCCTCTCATGTAGCTCGACTTGTTGAACAACCTCAGCTTCAACAGGTTCATGACAGACTTCCACAAACTAAGCAACGCAACGTCTCCAACAATACAAGCAACTCACCAAGATGCAGATCCAACAAACGCTTTTCCCTCTCCCCGAGGAACTCAACACAAGGAGACCGTTGCTTCCCAAGGAGGGAGTATTTTTCCAGGTGGATATCGGTGGCCACCCACCTTTTCCAACTGGCTCAAAAAAGTTTTCTGGCAATTTTGGCAATTTACTATTTTTAGCAGGTTTTAACTTCCGGGGCCATTTGGAGGGCCCAAATGAAGTTTTTTCGAGATCGAGGTTCTCAATGATGGCTTAAGAGATGATTAATCCCCCAAAATGAATCTCCTCGACGATACATTTCCAGCGAGCTATTATACACCTAAAACATAGGTCGTATGAAAACGTTACGACCCCGGGAAGTTGATGTACTAACTTACCGAAACGGGGCCCACATGACTTTTGACGCTTCATCTCCTAGGGTTAGATTTTTGGATGTCTAGGGTTTTTGGCATTCCTGTTTATTGTAAAAAGGCATTAAGAGCCTCATTGTAATCATCGTTTTGCGAATGCGAGTAGCCATCACATCTCTTCTCAGAGACAAGCTGCCACCATTCTAGAGAGTCTTTCACTCTGTATTTTTACAGTCTCTGTACATTTCTTTCATTAATAGAAATCATGTATTACTGTATCTCTGTGTTTATGGTTGCATATTTGATATATTTCTGTTATATTATTGGATATACCCAATATCTCTGTGCATTTCTTTATTATATCTCCGCTCTCATTTCGTGCCGAAAATAATCCAGATCAGTGGTATCAGAGCAGGTTGTTCTTGGTCATTTTTTCAGTGCATGTCCCTAACGAGGTCTGAGTATAGAAAGTTGGGTCTCGAGCTTGTCTCTCTTGAAGACAATCGCTCTCGCACACCCAAGAAAACCTCAATGGCATAAGAAAAGAAAAACGACAGAGTAGACGATCATATGAGTTTGTTGCTTGAGCAAGCTCTCACGCGATCGTGGGATGAAATGATGGAGAATTTTTCCCACATCATTCAACCCTTGCTGATAGCAACAGGTGCATATTCATCAAGCATCCATTTTGGAGGCACCTCACCTTTCAAGGTACGAGTTAATTTTGATATTCCTATATTTGAAGGACATATAGATGCATAAGCCCTAGACAAATGGTTAAATCTGCTAGAAGGTTATTTCTTTGTTCACAAATTTTCTGACAAAGAAATTATCACCTTCTAACTCCTTAATTCTCTCCCTAATGTCAAACATTGGTGGAAAACCTATTGGGAGAAGATCTCCACAGAGGATTCTGAAATATATGAGGTCGATCCCACTTGGGATTTTTTTTGTGGATACGGTAAATGAACAATATTACCCTATTGGAAATTATGAGGACCAGTACATGAGATGGACCAAACTGTGGCAAGAGAGGGGCCAAGCAGTTCTAGAGTTCACTAATACCTTCCATACCTTGCACACCAAGATGGGTATGAAAGACTCTGAGCGACATTTGGTTCTGAAATACTGTGGGGCTCTACACAGATACATCCAGACTGAAATGGATTTTCTAGACATCTCATCACTCGGTGCTGCTTATCGATATGCTGTTAAAATTGAGCAGAAATTTAAGCACCAGAACAAACGGAAATTTGGGTTTACAAATCTGCAACAACCAAAGTATGACAAAGACAACCCTAAAAAACAGTCTCCTGAAAACCAGTCTAAGAAACAGGAAAAGAAGGGTCACGAGAAGACAAAGAAGGACACCGGAAAATGGTGTGATTTCCACAAAATCCCCTGGCACAACACCAATGAATGTCGCTCAAAATATTCATTGGTGGCTGAGATCAAAGACAAGGAGCCAAACCTTGATTTAGAATCAGATTCTTAAAATACTGGTAAAGGACAGATCATTGACGTAGACCCCACTGCTATTGTCGCAACCACAACAATTCAACCAGAAAAACCAACAGATACTAAAGAGGGGGAGCACCCTTTTCATTCACAGATGTGGGTGAAGGGGACCCCGCTGCATTTTATTGTTGATAACGAAAGCCAAAAAAACCTCATCTCAGTAGAGGTCATCAAATAGTTGGGATTGTCGACAACACCTCACCCACAACCATACAACATCGGGTGGCTTAGGCAAGGACGAGATCTCCGTGTCAGCCAACATTGTCGATTTTCATACGACATCCAACCCTTCAAGGATGAGGTGTTATGTGATGTTTCCCCACTGGATGTCTATGATGTTCTCTTGGGACAACCATATATGTGGAGACGCCATGATGTTTATGAGTCTCAACCCCATAGTGTCATTGTTAATTTGGGGGGTCATCTCTACAGAATATTAGAGGTAGTTCCAACTATTGTTCCACCAAAAACATGTTGCAAGGTAGTATCCCAAACTTCAAAATTCAGCTTCTTCACAAGCTATTCAAAAAGGGAACAGAAGGACACTGCAACCACTACAGCCTCAACCCCTACACCTTCTATCCAATAGAAGAAGGTCGACAAGGTTGCAGCAAAGCACAAATATTCCTTCTTCACACCTTCCTCTCATGTATCTCGACTTTTTGAACAACCTTAGCTTCAATAGGTTCATGACAGACTTCCACAAATTAAATAGTGCGACGCCTCCAACAATACAAGCAACTCACCAAGATGCAGATCCAACAAACGCTTTTCCCTCTCCTTCGGGAACTCAATGCAATGGAGACCATTACTTCCTAAGGAGGGAGTATTGATCCAGGTGGATATCGGTGGCCACCCACCTTTTCCAACTGGCTCAAAACATTTTTCTGGCAATTTTGGCAATTTACTATTTTTAACAGGTTTTAACTTCCGGGGTCATTTTGACGGCCCAAATGAAGGTTTTTCAAGATCGATATTCTCAATGATATTCGAAGGCATGATTGATACCCCGAAATTAATTTCCTCGACGATACCTTTGCAACGAGCTATTATACGCCTAAAACGAAGATCGTATGAAAACGTTACGACCCCGAGAAGTTGATGTACTAACTTACCCAAATGGGGCCCACATGACTTTTGGTGCTTCATCTCCTAGGGTTAGGTTTTTGGATGTTTAGGGTTTTTGGAATTCCTGTTTATCGTAAAAAGGCCTTCAGAGCCTCATTGTAATCATCTTCTTGTGAATGCGAGTAGCCGTCACATCTCTTCTCAGATATAAGATCCCACCATTTCAACGAGTCTTTCACTCTGTATTTTTACAGTCTCTGTACATTTCTTTCATTAATAGAAATTGTATATTACTGTATCTCTGTGTTTATGGTTTCATCTATGATATATTTCTGTTATATTATTGTATATACGCGATATCTCTATGCATTTTTTTATTATATCTCCGCTCTCATTTCGTGCAGAAAATAATCCAGATCAGTGGTATCAGAGTAGGCTGTTCTTGATCATTTTTTCAGTGCATGTCCCTGACGAGGTCTGAGTATAGAAATTTGAGTCTCAATCTTGTCTCTCTTGAAGACAATCGCTCTCGCACACCCAAGAAACCCTCAATGGAGGAAGAAAAGAAAAACGACGGAGTAGATGATCCTATCAGTTTGTTGTTTGAGCAATCTCTCATGCGACAGCGGGACGAAATGATGGAGAATTTTTCCCACATCCTTCAACGCCTGCCGATAGAAAAAGGTGCATCTTCATCAAGAAACCACTTTGGAGGCACCCCGTCTTTCAAGGTACAAGTTAATTTTGATATTCCTGTATTTGAAGGACAGATAGATGTAGAAGCCCTAGACAAATGGTTAAATCTACTAGAAGGTTATTTCTCTGTTCACAAATTTTTCGACAAAGAAAAGATCACCTTCACACTCCTTAAAGATATCCCTCATGTCAAACATTGGTGGGAAACTTATTGGGAGCAGGGCTCCACAGAGGAGTCTGAAATATATGGGGCCGATCCCACTTGGGATTTTTTTGTGGATGCGGTAAAGGAACAATATTACCCAATTGGAAACTATGAGGACTCGTACATGAGATGGACCACACTGCGACAAGAGAGGGGACAAGTAGTTCTAGAATTCACCAATACCTTCCATACCTTGCACACCAAGCTGTGTATCAAAGACTCCGAGCAACATTTGGTTCTAAAATACCGTGGGGCTCTACATAGATACATCCAGACTGAAATGGGTTTTCTGGAAATCTCATCACTCGGTGCTGCTTATCGATATGCTATTAAAATTGAGCAGAAATGTAAGAACCACAAGAAATGAGAATTCAGATCTGCAAATCCGCAACAACCAAAGTATGACAAAGATGGCCCTTAAAAACAGTCTCCCAAAAACCAGTACAAGACACAGAAAAAGAAGGGTCATAGGAAGACAAAGAAGGACATCGGAAAATGGTGGGATTTCCACAAAATCCCCTGGCACAACACCAATGAATGTCACTCAAAATAATCATTGGTGGTCGAGATCAAACACAAGAAGCCGAACCCTAATTCAGAATCCTATTATGAAAATACTGGTAAAGGACAAATCATTGACGCAGACTGCACTGCTATTTCCGCGACCATAACAATTCAACTAGAAGAACCAACAAATCCTGAAGAGGGGGAGCACCTTTTTCACTCATAGATGTGGGTGAAGGGGACCCCACTGCATTTTATTGTTGATAGCGAAAGCCAAAAAAACCTCATCTCAGCAGAGGCCATCAAACAGATGGGATTGACGACAACACCACACCCACATCCAGACAACATCGGGTGGCTTCAGCAAGGATGAGATCTCTGTGTCAGCCAACAGTGTCGATTTTCATACGGCATAAAACCCTTCAAGGATGAGGTATTATGTGATGTTTACCCACTGGATTTCATTTATGTTCTCTTGGGCCAACCATATATGTGGAGACGCCATGCTGTTTATGAGTCTCAACCCCGTAGTGTCATTGTTACTTTGGGAGGTCATCTCTAAAGAATACCATAGGTAGTTCCAACTATTGTTCCACTAAAAAAGTGTCGCAAGGTAGTATCTCATACTGCAAAATTCAGCTTCTTCACAAGTTGTTCAAAAGGGGAACATAAGGACACTACAATCACTACAAGCTCGCCCCCTGCACCTTCTATCCAATAGAAGCAGCTCGACAAGATTGCAACAAAGTGCAAATATGACTAAAACGGAGATTGTATGAAAACGTTACATCCCCGGGAAGTTGATGTACTAACTTACCCAAACGGGGCCCACATGACTTTTGGCGCTTCATCTTCTAGGGTTAGGTTTTTGAATGTCTAGGGTTTTTGGCATTCCTGTTTATTGTAAAAAGGCCTTCAGAGCCTCATTATAATCATCTTCTTGCGAATGCGAGTAGCCATCACATCTCTTCTCAGAGATAAGCTGCCACCATTCTAGTGAGTCTTTCACTCTATATTTTTATACTCTCTGTACATTTCTTTCATTAATAGAAATCATGTATTACTGTATCTCTGTGTTTATGGTTGCATCTCTGATATATTTATGTTATATTATTGGATATAGGTGATATCTCTGTGCATTTCTTTATTATATCTCTGCTCTCATTTCGTGCTGAAAATAATCTAGATCAGTGGTATTAGAGGAGGCTATTCTTAGTCATTTTTTCAGTGCATGTCCCCAACTAGGTATGAGTATAGCAAGTTGGGTATCGATATTGTCTCTCTTGAATAAAATATCTCTCACACCCAAGAAACCCTCAATGGCGGAAGAAAATAAAAACGATGGAGCAGATGATCCTATCAGTTTGTTGCTTGAGCAAGCTCTCACGCGACAGTGGGACAAAATGATAGAGAATTTTTCCCACATCCTTCAAAGCCTGCCGATAGCAATAGGCACATCTTCATCAATAAACCACTTTGGAAGCACCTCACCTTTCAAGGTACAAGTTAATTTTGATATTCCTGTATTTGAAGGACAGATAGATGCAGAAGCCCTAGACAAATGGTTAAATCTGCTAGAAGGTTATTTCTTTGTTCACAAATTTTCTGACAAAGAAAATATCACCTTTGCACTCCTTAAAGATCTCCCTCATGTTAAACATTGGTGGGAAACTTATTAGGAGCAGAGCTCCACAGAGGATTCTGAAATATATGGGGTCAATCCCACTTGGGACTTTTTGTGGATGTAGTAAAGGTACAATATTACCCTGTTGGCAACTATAAGGACCAGTACATGAGATGGACCAAACTATGGAAAGAGAGGGGCCAAGCAGTTCTGGAGTTCACCAATACCTTCCATACCTTTCACACCAAGATGGGTATCAAAGATTCCGAGTGACATTTGGTTCTGAAATACCATGGGGCTCTACACAGATACATCCAGACTGAAATGGATTTTCTAGATGTTTCATCACTCAGTGCTGCTAATCGATATGTTGTTAAAATTGAGCATAAATTTAAGCATCAAAACAAATAGGAATTCGGGTCTGCAAATCCTCAACAACCAAAGTATGACAAAGAAGGCCCTAAAAAACAGTCTCACGAAAACTAGTCCAAGACACAGGAAAAGAAGGGTCACGGGAAGACAGAGAAGGACACTGGAAAATGGTGTGATTTCCACAAAATCCCCTAGCAAAACACCGATGAATGTCGCTCAAAATAGTCATTGGTGGCCGAGATCAAAGACAAGGAGCCGATCCCTGATTCAGAATTCGATTATGAAAATACTGGTAAAGGACAGATCATTGACGTAGACCCCACTATTATTGTCGCGACCGCAACAATTCAACCAGAAGAACCAACAGATCCTAAAGAGGGGAAGCACCTTTTTCATTCATAGATGTGGGTGAAGGGGACCCCGTTGCATTTTATTGTTGATAGTGGAATCCAGAAAAACCTCATCTCAACAGAGGTCGTCAAACAGTTGGGATTGTTGACAACACCACATCCGCAACCATACAACATCGATTGGGTTTGGCAAGGACGAGATCTCCATGCTAGCCAATAGTGTCGATTGTCATATGGCATCCAACCCTTCAAGGATGAGGTATTATGTGATGTTGCCCCACTGGATGTCTGTGATGTGCTCTTGGGCCAACCATTTATGTGGAGATGACATGCTGTTTATGAGTCTCGACCCCATAGTGTCATTGATACTTTGGGGGGTCATCTCTACAGAATACTAGAGGTAGTTCCAACTATTGTTCCACCAAAAAAGTGTCGCAAGGTAGTATCTCATACTGCAAAATTCAGCTTCTTCACAAGATGTTCAAAAGGGAAAGAAAAGGACATTGCAACCACTACATCCTCACCCCTTGCACCTTCTATCCAACAGAAGCAGGTCGACAAGGTTGCAGCAAATCACAAAGATTCCTTCTGCACACCTTCCTCTCATCTAGCTCGACTTGTTGAACAACCTGAACTTCAACAGGTTCATGACAGACTTCCACAAACTAAGTAGTGCGACGTCTCCAACAATACAAGCAACCCACTAAGATGCAGATCCAACAAATGCTTTTCCCTCTCCCCCGGGAACTCAATGCAATGGATACCATTGCTTCCTAAGGAGGGAGTATTGATCCAGGTGTATATCGGTGGCCACCGACCTTTTCCAACTGGCTCAAAACATTTTTCTGGCAATTTACTATTTTTAACAGGGTTTAACTTTCGGGACCAATTTGAGGGCCCAAATGAAGGTTTTTTGAGATAGAGGTTCTCCATGATAGATAAAAGGATTATTGAGCCCCCCAAATTAGTCTCCTTGATGATACCTTTCCAACGAGCTATTATATGCCTAAAACAGAGATCGTATGAAAACGTTACGACCCCAAGAATTTGATGTACTAACTTACCCAAACGGGGCCCACATGATTTTTGGCACTTCATCTCCTAGGGTTAGGTTTTTGGATGTCTAAGGTTTTTGGCATTATTTTTTATTGTAAAAAGGCCTTCATATCCTCATTGAAATCATCTTGTTGCGAATACGAGTAGCCGTCACATCTCTTCTCAGAGATAAGCTGCCACCATTCTAGCGACTCTTTCACTCTGTATTTTTACAGTCTTTGTACATTTATTTCATTAATAGAAATCGTGTATTATTGTATCTCTGTGTTTATGGTTGCATATCTGATATATTTATGTTATATTAATAGATATACGCGATATATTTGTGCATTTATTTATTATATCTCCGATCTCATTTCGTGCCGAAAATAATCTGGATCACGTAACTGCTCTTCTAACTAGATAGTGGTTTGCTTGATTTATATTTTAGGAAATTTTCTAGTGTGTGTTTGGTTTTAAAAATTAGTTAAAGCCTTACTGTTTTGTTGATATTTTCACAAAGTGGAAGATCAAGAGCTCCATCGGTCGCAAAGGCTTCAGGGCCTGCCATCGATTGCATTAGAGTTAGCACCGCCACCGTTATGACGATGACTTGACCACAAGGGTCATAAGAAGTGACCAGGCCACAAGAAACTGTGCTCGAGCCTACTCCGAGAAGAGATTACTCGAATCCAGAGGAACCTACTGTTTCTGAACTTGGAGCAGAAGCTCTTGGGCTAAGGAACCCTCTGATCACTGACTTGTCGTTGCCAGTATTGGTACAAGTTTTCTCTCCAAGGGTAACACCTTACGAACCTCAGATAGTCTTGCAAGCAACTATGGAAGAAAATGATGCTACTTTGTCAGGGAGTCCTCACACTCCCTCAAAGGCTAGCACCACAGGGGGCATCCCACCTCCTAACACACCTTCATCGGTCTGAACCACAGTGGTCTCGAACCCCTCTACTTCGGGTAGTGGTCTGATTTCGTCATTAGCGACGACCACTTCTCTGTTCACACAAAGTGTGACACGCCCTCCATTTTCATATTGAATGCCTATATTTGATTCAAACTTCATCCTTACCTAATCCACCCTACAGACCATGGGTCTGGGGGTAGGGAGCTCAAACGCTCCCTTGCAAGGGTCCATGTGAGGCACTTCAACCTCCTATAACGCTATCCCTTGTTGAAAAGTCAACAAGAAACATGTGTCTAATTTATTTTTCCCTTAATTAAATTAGACAATAAATATTAATCTATTATCTCATTCATAACTGAGTGATTTGGAATTGTAACAAAATTATAAGTGTAGTTAAGTGAGTTAAGCTTAGTTGCACTAGTGAGAGTTCAGTTAATCAGTTAACTCACATGCAACTAAAGATGCGTCACGGTTAACTACATGCATGCAAATCCATTGGAGATCCAGTTGAGATAACAGGTGAAAGGGACAGCTGGATATCAGTTGTGATATTTTCACACATGCAGTGGATATGCTTATGAGCATGTGCAAACAAGGTAATTCGAAAATAATCGAGATCATTGTGAGAATTCGGATTACAGAGTTTGTGCAGAGGAGGCAGGCTGTCTGGACACAGGAATTGGCGCATGTATTTGCTGATTTGTGTATGATAGTGTGAGACGATTGTATTGTACTGAGAGATCTTGGATTAGAGTTTTGTATGAGATTGTTTCAGGATTCATGATATACATAATATATGATAGTGAGGTTTTTAGATTTACACTTTCCCGGTAAAACTTCTGTGTTGTGTGTTATTGATATTTCACTTTGTGTATTGTGGTTGTGATCGTGGTTTAATTGCTTCTGCAATAATAATAGTAGAAGCGATTATGTATTTAACAAGTGGCGGAAATTGTTAGATCAGGAGAATCACAAAAATACATTAATTTGTATCGAAATTTCTACATGGTATCAGAGCCACAGAGGCCATGGAGCTACGGAAGTGAGGTGCGAACAAAATCGTGTTCTCCCAGGTCCCGTCTCTAGCAGGGTGCAAACCCTAGTACTGGAAACTTCCGGTGTTTTCAAGAACAAAAATTCTCGCAACCTAGACAAAGGCAGGGTGCGAACTTCATTGGCATTCTTGCAGGAAAATACACTAGCAGGGTGCGAACTTCCCTCACCCTAACAGTGGAGCAGGGTGCAAACTTCTTGAGAATTCTCGCAGGCTACAGTGGAGCAGGGCGCAAACATCCCAGGCAAGTTCACAGGATACACACAAGCAGGGTGTGAAATTCCCTCAGGTTGCTCTCAGGTGGGGTGCGAACCTCCCAGGGAAAGAGGAAAGTGCAGGAGTTGAGTTTTGGGTTGGATAACATTCGAATTTGCAAGATTTTTTTGGTGCGACACTTGATCCAAGATCGAAAATGTCTTTCAATGGCTTGAGGTTGGAGTATGCACTTGAGGGAAACTCTAACTACATTTCTTGGAAGGACAGGATGGAGGCAGTGCTCGAAGACAATGGCTTGAAGGGTTACATTGACACAGATGTTCCTAAGATGGATGTGACAGACACTGCAAATATTGATGCATGGAAAAAGAAAGTGGCGAAGGCGAGGAGGATTCTGTTGGAGGGAGTACGAGACCACATTGTCTCAAGTCTCCATGGGAAAACCACACCATATGTAATGTGGAAGGTTTTGACAGATCTGTTCCAAAATAGTAGCGACCATAGGAAATTGGCGCTCAAAGATAAAACCAGGAAGATCAATATGGAGAAAGGTGAAACCATTCCAAAATATCTCACGAAGTTTGTCCAATGTCGGGATGAGATTAGAAGTGTGGGAATAACAGTCGCTGCTGATGATTTGGTGAGCTTGGTGCTCCTAGGGCTTCCTAAGAATTGGCACAGTTATCAAAACTCTGTCAATGGAAGGGAAAAATTGCTGGATTGGGAACGAATATGGTCGGATCTAGTGCAAGAGGAGTTTAGGAAGAACACCAGAGATGGATCTTCATCAAAGCGTGATGATGAAGAGGATTGTGCTTTGACTGCCAAGGCAAGGAAAGGGAAAGGGAAGAAATTCCAATCAAAATCGGAGTATAAAGTCAAGAAGCTGGATTTGTCCAAAGTGAAGTGTTTTCACTGTCACGAACATGGGCATCTCACTACTAACTGTCCGCGGAAGAAGAATAACAAGACGGTTGCTAGAGCTGCAACTGGTCAGGCTCTTATCTCACAATTTGAGCTTGACTTCGCTTTGATCGCATGCATGGATTCAAGTGCATCGGGATCAGTGTGGTATTTGGATAGTGGTGCTTCCTTCCACATGATGGGAGATAAAGAGTCTTTCATTGACTTGGAGGAGAAAGATCTCAGAATGCATATAGAGATGGGCGACGATGGATGATACAGTGAGACTGGTATTGGTACCATTACCTTTCAGAGGGAGTCAGGTAAACTATTTCAATTGAAAAATGTTATGCATGTTCCAGGTCCGAAGCAAAACTTGGTCTCAGTGGAAATGTTGGAGGACAGAGGCTATGATGTTTTTTTTAGCAGTGGTAAATCCTACCTGTGACAAAAAGAAACAAGTCAAGTCAAGAAGATAGGGATTCGAGTTAAGAATCTCTACATGCTGGAGGTAGATGGATGCAATGCCATGATAGGCAAGGCAGAAAAAGTGGTGAGCCGGGATGAGGGCGAATTATGGCATAGGAGATTAGGCCATCTTCATCATGGAGCCTTGAAGATCATGCAACAAATATCTACTAGACTTCCAAGGGGAACACTTGCTCAGTCAGATCAGTGCAAGGGGTGCACCCTGGGGAAGTATGTAAAGTCCACCTTTCATGAAAAGGAGAACCTTGCTTCGATGATCCTAGAGAGAATTCACACGGACGTGTGTGGAACATTCTCTTTTGATTCAACAACAAAACACAGGTATTATGTTATTTTTGTTGATGACTTTTCTCGTAAATGCTAGATATTCTTCATGCAAAAGAAGGATCAAACATTCTCAAAGTTCTGTGATTTTAAAGCATTGGTGGAGAAAGAGTTGGGGAAGCAAGTAAAGGCTCTAAGGAGTGATAGTGGTGGAGAATACATCTCTAACGAATTCAAATACTTCTGCAGTAGATAAGGAATTCAAAGAGAACTCATAGTGCCTCATAACCCACAACAAAATGGGGTCGCGGAGAGAAATAATAGAATGATCGTGGGTGCAACATGAGGGATGTTGCATGATCCGGGCCTACCAATGAATTTGTGGACAAAAGCATGCAATAATACGGTTTATGTACAGAACCATTGTCCTCATAGAGTACTTGGCATGAGTACACCTGAAGAAGCTTTTATTGGTAAGAAACCTGATGTTTCTCATTTTAGAATTTTTGGCTCATCTGTTTATGTGCATGTGACCAAGGATTCAAGGAAGAAGCTGGAACTGATTGCTAAAGTTGGGATATTTTTGGGGTACACAGAAACACCCCATAATTATCTTGTTTATTTTCCGAACAGTAAGATGACTGTTATGCGACGGGATATAAAATTCGATGAGGGGAAAGCCATGCAGTTGTCTCTTGAGAGGGAGCTAGACTTGCATGAAGAAGAGGAACTGTTGGTTGCCAAAGATGAGTCTCAAGATGGGGATCAACCACATGAGGAGGTTCATGGAGTGGAGGAAACCACTCAAGTAGAGCCATCCATCAGAAATGGTAGAAAGCGCACCACATAAGCTAATAGATTGAGACTAGATGCTGCACAGAATATAGGAGCCCCTATTTCACAGCACAGACAAAGATAGTCTCCTGATCGATTTGCTGGATACATGGCTCTCATGAGAAAATGTATTGTGATTGAACCATATTCATTTCAAGAAGTAGTGTAGGACCCCACTTGGGTTGATTCCATGGTAGAGGAGTATGACTCCATTATAAAAAACAGTGTATGGGAAATTGTCCCAAGACCGATTGATAAGTCAGTGGTGGGTTCAAGATGGATCTACAAGGTAAGGCAAGCTGTTGATGGGAGTGTGGATAAATACAAGGCCAAGTTTGTGGCCCGGGGCTTCTCACATATCGAAGGGATAGATTATGGTGATACCTTTGCACTTGTCGCAAGGTACTCTTCCATAAGATCCATCCTTGCACTCTCAACACAGATGGGCTGGTGCATTCATCAGATGGATGTAAAAACTGCATTCCTCAATGGGATCATTGAGGAAGAAGTGTACATTTATTATCCAGAAGGTTTTGAGAGATTTGACAGAGAGTCACATGTGTGCAGACTCAAGAGAGAACTGTATGGGCTGAAGCAAGCACCCCGTGCTTGGTACACTCGGATAGATAACTATTTCACTAGATTGGGCTTCACCAAAAGTGAAGCGGATGCAAACCTATACCAAATTATGGTGGAGGGTAAGCTTTTGATCATTGTGCTTTATGTTGATGATTTAATACTTACTGGTGATGAGAAGTTGATACACTCATGCAAGGATGACCTTGGAAAGAAGTTTGAGATGAAGGGTTTGGGCCTTCTTCATTATTTCCTTGGTTTGGAAATATGGCAGGGAGATGGTGAAATTTTTGTGTCTCAAGGAAAGTATGTAAGAGATATACTGGGTAAGTTTCACATGGAGGGATGCAAACCCATGGATACACCTCTTCCAGGAAACTGGAGGAAAGAGAATGCTACTTCTGGAGAAGTAGTGGATGCTATTGTCTATCGACAGTTAGTTGGTTCACTAATGTATTTATTGAACATGAGACTAAACATTTGCTATGCGGTTAACCAACTAAGTCAAGCAATGGTTAAGCCTACCAAACTCTTTTGGAAGGTGGGTAAGCATGTCCTGAGATATATGAAGGGCACATCTGAGTATGGATTATGGTATAGACAGACGAATGAGGTGAAGTTGCATGGATTCATGGATGTAGATTGGGCGGGCAGCCCAACGGACAGAAAGAGCACATTAGGAGGGATCTTTAGTATCGGATCTACAACTGTTTCTTGGTACAACAGGAAACAATGATCTGTGGCACTTAGTTCAGCAGAAGTAGAATACATGGCAACGAGTCAAGATGCATGTGAGGCTATCTGGATGAGGAAGATCTTGGTTGGTTTGTTTGGTTTTCATTTAGATCTGACAGTGATTTATTGTGATAATCATAGTTGCATTAAACTCTCGATTAATCATGTGTTTCATGATAGATCTAAGCATATAGATATCCGGTATCATCATCTCAGAGATTGTGTGCAGCGGAAGATCATGTTGCTTCAATACATTCCTATGGAAGATCAGGATGCAGACATTCTGACGAAGGTGCTCACCAGGAGAAAATTCGAATATCATAGAGACAGGATTGGGGTGAAGGATAATCCCTTTCTTGTTGAGAGGGAGTGTTGAAAAGTCAACAAGAAACATGTGTCTGATTTATTTTTCCCTTAATTAAATTAGACAATAAATATTAATCTATTATCTCATTCATAACTGAGTGATTTGGAATTGTAAAAGAATTATAAGTGTAGTTAAGTGAGTTAAGCTCAGTTGCACTAGTGAGAGTTCAGTTAGTCAGTTAACTCACATGCAACTGAAGATGCGTCACGGTTAACTACATGCATGCAAATCCATTAGAGATCTAGTTGAGATAACAAGTGAAAGGGACAGTTGGATATCAGTTGTGATTTGTTCACACATGCAGTGGATATGCTTATGAGCATGTGCAAATGAGGCAATTCAAAAATAATCGAGATCATTGTGAGAATTCAGATTGCAGATTTTGTGCAGAGGAGGCAGGCTGTCTGGACACAGGAATTGGTGCATGTATTTTCTAATTTGTGTATGACAGCGTGAGACGATTGTATTGTACTGAGAGCTCTTGGATTAGAGTTTTGTATGATATTGTTTCATGATTCATGATATACATAATAAATGATAGTGGGGTTCTTAGCTTTACACTTTCCCGGTAAAACTTTTGTGTTGTGTGTTATTGATATTTCACTTTGTGCATTGTGGTTGTGATCGTGGTTTAATTGCTTCCACAATAATAATAGTAGAAGCGATTTTGTATTTAACAAGTGGCGGAAATTGTTAGATCAGGATAATTGTAGGAATACATTAATTTGTATCGAAATTTATACATCTCTTATGGTGCGGGTCATATACCTCCTCCGTCCCCCTCGCTCGGCGATGCTTTCCAGCCAACCGTTGGGCCGAACACAAACTAAAACTTGTTTGAAGCAAGTTGTCTAGGACGTTATTCTTACACCATGCCAGTGGGTTCAATGCCATTTTATTTGTTCGATGCATTTGGTAATAATGGCTTTTCGTCAGCTATCAGCTTGACCGGGGGAAACCCTAGTTTTGGACAATAGAATTTTGTGCAGGGTATTATTCCTACACAGGGGGAACGTACAAGAGTTTTCTCCTCACAAGGACTTTGGAATACTTGGCAAGGATCAATTCCCTCACAGGGGATTCCAACCAGGGGCAACCCCTTCCATGGTCAATGGAACCCCGGGCAAGGCTGAGTACCTATGCCCGTCGGATCGACAATGGGAAACCCCTTCCAGAATATTTGGAACACAACGTAGGGAGAAATCCTCGCCCAAACCTCATCGTTCAATTATGAGAATCAGTCGATTATGTCCCAACAAATTCACTTTCTGTACGTTCGTCAAGGCCATGGTATCTACCGGAAACCTGGCCAGAATCCCAACTTTTCCTGGCAACCTGATTCCAGTCAAACTCCAGTATCCCTTTTTCCTGTACATAGTACCCAACCCAAACTACCATTTCTAACAAATTTACATCTTCCATACTTGTCAATGTTTCTTAACGACCCGATTTTTCATGATCTGCATTGGCCCCCCATGCCAACTATGTTTCCCTCAGATATTCTAAAATTTGAAGGCAAGCTTGGCAATGACCCAGGTGATCACGTGACAGATTTCCACCTATAGTGCTTGTCGAACTCACTGCAAGATGACTCCATACAGTTGCACATGTTTCAATGCACTCTTATCAAGGGTGTCATGAAATGGTACATCGAGCTCGATCACTCAAGATATTCTTACTTTAGTGATTTGGCGATGGTTTTCCTGAAACATTTCCAACTACCCATGAGATATGATGTTGACACCGAATTGATGGACAACTTTGACTAGAATAAGTCCGATCATATCTTGGATCATATATGAGAATGGGGGGCATCGAAAGAGTTTGATTAAGGTACAAGTCCCACCGGCTTTCCTATTGGAGTAGTTCCTGAAGTCTTTGGTGCCTCAGTTATCCAAGGAAGTTGCAACTTCAAGAGTGTTTTTAGAGGAGGAGGCGATAATGAGAGTGCAACAATTCGAACTGATATACTATTAGTCTGGATTACTCTATGATATTTTGTTGGATGCACCATGGTCCAGCCTTGACAAGGCCATAAAAAAGTTTGGAACACATGCCTATGGAATAATCGGTTCACAACAAGAAAAGTCCATTGATCATCTATCAAATCAATAGCAAAAATTATCGATACAGAAGACAACAGCCAACCAAACCTCTGGTTTGGTTGTTCCCCCTACCCAAACGTAGAATATACAAAGTGTGTAGTTGACGAACTTGAAGGCCAACCAACAGCCTAAAGGGAAGAAAAACCAGCGAAACAATAAGGGTAAGGGGGATAAGAAACCCAACAACAATGTTGGTTGGGGAACATAGAGAAGAGAAAGTAGAAGTATCCGTGTAACCTTTGCATGGAGGACCACCCACCTCACTTGTTCCCTCGACTTACAGAGGCCCAAAATTTATTAGCACAGAAGAAACATGTTGTGTTAACGAACCCATTTCCACATGGGAAAAATATGACTCAAGCCTCTTCGAGTGAAGATGGGGGCATTCGGGAACCCCTCGCATCTTCTAGCAATCCTTCAGCCGAGAATGTTTATATGATGAAAGGTGATGCTTATATAGCGACTAGCGCACATGATTACGGAATTCCAGAATCTACCAAAAAGGGTAAAGAGGCCACAAACCCACCTGTCCCTCTCCAGATTGAGAGAACAATGGGAGAAACAATGAAACACATCTCTAAAGGGTAGTTCAAGAAAGCTTCTCATAATTCGAACGCAAGGGCCACCCAGAACTACTCTGTGGTGGAGGATTTGTCAAAAACCCCTTCCATGATGTTAGCTTTGGAGGTCCTCCATATTTTCTGTTCGCAGTGAAAGGATCTATTTTCCTCTTTGGGATCTACAGAGATTTGTAATACGAGAATGATCATTCTCTATAAATTTGACTTGAAGCCTCGTCTCCCTTACCACGTTGCGTTTCAGATAGTAGTGCCTTGCAACACAAAAACGTTTACTTGGAATATTTTCCATACGATGGTTGATGAGGGTGCCTCACATTGTGTGATGTCATTGGTGTGTTGGAAGGCCATTGGCCAACCTATTTTGTCTCCTTCATGTACTGTTCTTACTTCTTTCGACGGTTGTTCGTTCAGACCACATGGAATCATTCCTTCTTTCCCCGTGTAGTTTGGAGGGAGGAACGTGTGCGTCGAAGTTGAAGTGGTCGATGCACCTCTCGGCTACAACCTTTTGTTAGGAAGGATTTGGACCTATGCAATGCATGCAGTGGTTGCCATACTTTTTTGGGTCTTGTTGTTTCCACACGAGGGCCAAATCATAACCATTGACCAATTGTCTTTCTCCTCGCCTAACCCTTCATCGGGAGCATCCACGGTCCCGATGATTGATAACCCTCAACCCAATGTCATCAATGTAGGGGTTGGTTTGTGCCCACCATTGATGGGTACTTTCGATTACCTACATCCTTCTGGCAATGTCAAGTTTATATCATCTTCCCTCGACCAACCTAGGGCTGAAATTGTTCAAGTGTCATCATTCCGAATGACTTACTTTCCTGATCCATGGACTCTTCCTTCCCCATCGACTTCTATGGAAGGAACATGGCATCCTGGCATGGCCATGCCCTTGTCTGCGACCGAAGTTGTGTGCACTATTGTCCAACAAGCTTTGGCCGACCCCAATCCAACTACCGCACATGAGTTAGATCCAGTTCTCGAGCCTATTTGGGCTCAAGGTTCCCTCACCAATACTGATTCTTTAGACTTGGTGTTGCCCTCAAATGAGGCGATTCTTGAGGCATTAACTGGTCCGGACAGACCCTGGGATGATCTCCATCATAGATCATTTTTCCTCCTGGAGTTAAGAAGAATAGAGGCAGGTGAATTTGTTTTGACTATGACTGGAGACAGGTCTTGTCCTATTAATCCTTTGGCTATGCACGCAGTCTACGCCGAGGGTAATATGACAAGTATCGATTAAATGATACCTATTGATATATCGATAACCCTTGGTGTCATGGAGAATGTTTTCATTGGAGCGGACTGATCCCCCGAGGAGATTCGAATATTTACATATTTATTTAAGGAATTATGCGACGTTTTTTCCTAGTCTTACGAGGAAATGCCAAGAATTGATCCAAGAATTGTCGAACATGAGATAACGAATTATCCTGATGCCAAACCGGTCCGATAGAAGCTTCATCCGGTAAATCCTCAGAAAGCGACATCTATTAAGGATGAATTATAGAAACTGCTTAAAGTTGGTTTCATCTACCTTGTATAGTTGACACAATGGTATCAAATCTCGTTCCACTTAACAAAAAACAAGGTACGATTCACATGTGCATGGAATTCCGTGACTTGAATAAGGCTTGTCCAAAGGATAATGTCCCCACCCCATTCATTGATCATATTGTTGATGAATGCACATGTTGTGAGGTATTTTCATTCATGGATGGTTTTTCGGGATATATCCAGATTTATATGAAACCCGAAGACCAGCATAAAACAACTTTTATCTTTCCGTGGGGCACATTTTCTTATCGTAAGATGCCTTTTGGCCCAAAGAATGTTGGAGACACTTTTCAGGGGGCCATGTCTTTTGCTTTCCATGATATTAGACATATAGTCAAGGCTTATCTCGATGATCTACCATCATTCTCTTGCAAGAGATCTGATCATCCCACACACCTCCGACTAATATTTGAATGATGTCGCTACTATCGGATTCGCTTGAATACTAACAAATGTAGTTTTTGCTTGATGTCGGGTCATCTTTTAGGTTTCATAGTTTCAAAAACAGGGATCATGGTCAATCCTCTTAAGGTTGAGGCAATAGTTCAGTTGCCTCCCCCGTGCACAGTCCCCCAACTTCAGAGATTACAGGGGAAAGAGAAATTTCTTCGATGTTTTATCGCAAAATATGCTGACATCACTAAAGGGTTCATGCATTTATTGAAAAAGGGAGTCTCTTTCTGTTGGGACGAAGCTTCTCAACAGTCTTTCGAGGCATTGAAACACACCCTTATGTATTCCCCTCTGCTTTGGCTTCCCAATTATAATAAATATTTCTTATTGTACTTGGCCACTACAAAGTCGACCATCGGTATGGTATTGGTTCAAGAGGACGATTTGCTCGAAGAGCATGCGATTTATTACTTGAGATGAGGCCTCATTGGGATATAATTCAACTATTCCCATGTTGAGAAGCTTGCGTTGGCAGCAGTGCATGTCGTACAATGGTTTTGTCATTATATTCTGCTTCACAAGACCACCGTCATTGTGGTTGTGAATCCATTTCAATATGTGTTGACACGACACGTCATTGGCGGAAAGATCAGTAGATGGATTGTTATCCTCCAGGAATTTGACTTGGATTTTGTTTCCATGAAATCCAAAAACTCATTGGTCTTTATAGAACTTATTTTGGAACTTCCGGTTGAATCTGGTGATGATACCCCCGAAGAATCACCTATTAAAAGAGATATTTTTCTGATCGCATCTTCGGACCCCTGGTATGGAGATATACTAGTCTATATTCATACTTTGAAGTGCCCTGCTTCTGTTTCTCGTGACGAGCATCGACGAACTCGCCATCAGGCACAAAACTATCTCATACTCAATGACACTTTGTATCTTCGAGGTGTAGATTGTATTCTTTGTCGATGCCTTATACACGAAGAAGCGTAACTTGTTCTTAACGAGTGCCACACTGGAGCATGTGGTGGTCATTTGTCTGAGTTGGCAACAAACCAAAAGATTCTACCAGCCGGTTACTTTTGGCCTACATTAGTCAAAGATTACGTTGAGTTGGTCAAGAAGTGCCACCCATGTCAGATCTTCTCTTGGAAGATGAGGGCACATCATGCTCCCATGTTTCCCGTCATTTTCGTCGGTCCCTTCACCAAGTGGGGGATTGATTTTACTATATGCCACCTAGTTTTAGCCAGAGGGCATTGTTATATTATCATAGTGGTAGAATACTTCACAAAGTGGGTCGAGGCTATGACAACGTTTAAAAATGATGGCAAAACAACGACTCTCTTCATTTTTAACAAGAGAGTTGCAAGGTTTGGAATCCCAAAGGATATTGTAACTGACCATGGCAGTCACTTCCAAAACAAAATGATGCCTGAGTTAACATCAAATCTTGGTTTGAGGCAAGATAATTCACCACCCTACTACCCAAAAGCGAATGGTCAAGTGGAAGCTCTGAATAAGTCCCCCAAGACTATTCTACAACGAACGATCAATTCTGCCAAGTCAAATTGGTATTTGATGTTGTACTTGACATTATGGGCCTATCGAACATCTATAAATACTGCCACCGATTTCTCACCTTTTCAACTCATTTATGGGCTGGAAGCAGTCTTGCCTATAGAGTGCCACATCCCATATTTATAATTGGTAGTAGAGTTATTTCCAGACACTTCACCACTTAAGGAATGCCTATTATATCTCGAGCATCTCGATGAGAAACATCGTGATACAGCCTTGTCCAACGAGGCTCACATTGAACGAGTCAAGTGTCAATATGATCGTTCCGTTCATCCTTGGGTTTTGTCCGAAGGTGACCTTGTCCTAGTCTACAACCAAGATAAGGATCTGTTGGGGGTAGGCAAGTTCAAACCCATGTGGTTTAGACCTTTCATTGTGAAAGAAGTATTAAAGAAGGGTGCTTATCATTTGGTTGACTTTGAGGGGAATGCTTTGGTAGAGCCTAGAAATGGGCTCTACCTCAAGAAGTACTACTCATAGGTTGGTCACTTGGGTGACTTCTTGTACATATGTATAGTACTTATACAATAATTTTTTTGTCTTTTTGTTTTATGGATGTGTAGTTATTTATGTCATATTTTTCACTGTGGAAGATGTCAAGTGAATCAGAGGTGTTCTTTGGGTTCACGGATGGTGCTAACCGACACACTCGGAGGCTTTCTTCCACATCTTGGGTGATTTTCATGCCTCAAGGAAATTTTCTATCTTCTAAAGGTATTCATCTAGGTGATGCTACAAACAATGTCACCGAGTACATCGCAGTGATAGAGTTGCTTCATGACGCTTTGTCACTTGGCATTTATCACCTCCGGGTCTACTTAGATGCTCATCTGGTTGTGTCCCAGTTAAATGGAGTTTACAACATTTATGATCTTAATTTACACTGACGTTTCCTTAGGGTACGTCTCTTAGAACGTTTCTTTGATTACATTACCTATATCCATGTTCCTAGGAGATTAAATCAAATAACATATACTCTAGATAATCACGTATTATATTGGCATGTTGCACACACATAAAAAGAAGCACACAAATACACATGTACATACATTTGTAAAGAAATGTGATCCATAAAACATAAAATATGTATGTATATATCAAAAAGTATTAGAGTACATAGGTGGGCATGAACGCCTCAAAAATAATAATCCGATATACATCATGGGGATTATGCCCTAAAAAATATACAAAAAGAGTGTGCTCGACACATAATAATTCCATCCTATCTGAGCTCGGGGCGTATTGGCCCTGCTGTAATGAATGATGGCATTTTCCAAAAACCGAAAGAGGTGGACCCAAGTCCATGGCACCCCACGTACATGAGGTTTCATGAATGGCGAGAGATCCTCGATCTCGGCCATGGGAACTGCATGAGTGAGCGCGGTGAGGTTCGGTTCCACCCATCTCAAAAATCTCTCCGCCTCTCCGGTTGGAGGTCCCCCTGCGGCTGTTGGTCTGCTGGCTACTGCTGGTACTACCTCTAGTCGAGGAAGTCACCTGGTCCTCATGAAGTCTGTTGGGTGCAACAGTCCCATGTATGTACATAAACAGATACATAGTTATAAATACTCTGATACATATAAACAATGGTATATAAAAGCAATTAAAAATTAAATAACCTTAAAAAACTCATACCTAACTCTCCTTGCTCCTCTCCGGGAGGTATGGGCATGTTCGGGTCTCTCGAGAAGTTGATTCCAGCATAGGGGTAGTCCTCTATCGCTGGAATATGCCGTGCCCACCAGTCGAAGAACTTGTCATCGAAGGCCTCTATGGTCCTTCCTCCCCCCTTTCGTGGTAGCAATGCTACCCATTTGCATACCGCTAGGAAGGAGGCCACATGGCCTCATATTGTCTCTCTCGGACTCATACTAGGTACCCTCTTGAAGAGGAGCGAACACAAAATGGTACCGAACTCAAATTTCTTGTTTCTACGCTCTCGACACTCTGTGAGCTGCCTCTTCATGCAGCTAAGCATGGTCATGATTCAGTCAAACATACATGCATCTAGGCACTGCATCGCACAATACATGTGCACCCAGGAATCCTGGTGTAGGGCCACAGATCCAGTGATCTGCCCAAGAAGAAAAACGATCACCTTCAGTGACAAGTTGATGACCTTGTGGATGGGAACCTGAGAACCTACTTTCTCAGTGCCAACCTCGCAATGAGTCCCGATGTAGTCAACGATATTGAAGGGCCCAAGGGGAAATGTACGCAGGTTGACTAGCTCCCCTCTCCTGGAGAGGTCAGTCAATAAATATATATCCTCATTCATTGGAGTCAACGACTACCCCTCAATCATGAACTCCTATGTGTCAGGGTGCAAGTAATTCACTAGGGCATTCAATAGCCTGGGTTGTGCCCTCATGAATGGACAATTGTAGAACTTCCATAACCCACATTGTTTCCATGCGAGGATAGCAACAGGGTCCTCATCGACCAAGATATCGATTTCCTCATGTTCCCTCTCCCTCCGGTGGACATACATTCTGTTCCATGACAATTCAAAGGGGAGTTATCTTTTGCATTTTGATTTTTTCCCATACTTTTGAGGGTGTACGCGGGTTGTCTTGGACACAGTCGCATATGTACACTGGTGGATTGTTACTTGCATGTGTACATACGCGAGCTATCCTTGGACAACCCATGTACACTTCGCCCTTTTTTAGGAGGGCGCCCCCCCCGAAAAACAAAAAAATGCATAAATGAATAATTGGGATGCAAGAGGGATGAGTTTATACTTACTTGGTCTAAGAGAAAGTCCGTTTCATCCACTGAAGCTCCCAGAATCAAATATTTTAGAAAATGGGTCCTTTTTACTGTTAAGAACCAAACATCAATATAGCATGGAAAAACCTCAGGAAAAGTGCTCAATGCCTTGAAATAGAGTTAATTTCAGATAATAAGCCTCTTCGAGGGGGCAACCTCCTTTTACCCCACTTAAATGTTCAAGTACAAGATGATCCAAAATGAAAATGTCTCCTTGGTATATATAGGAGACTAGGAGGTATAATTACAAATAATGTCTTAAAG
>ML791485.1:157414-182370 GCA_009831015.1 Picea engelmannii
TTTTTTCAATGAATGTAGTATTGCCATCATTTCCTTCTCATAAATGGGTTTGTGTAAGTCCCTTCCCTTGAGTGGTCGACTTTCAAAAGCCAGGGGCCTTCCTTCTTGCATTAGGACAACACCAATTCCATTTCCCGATGCATGACATTCCACAATAAAGGTTTTTGTGAAGTCTGGAGTGGTCAAGACAGGAGCTTTACACATCACCTCTTTAAGTTGTTCAAAAGATTTAGTTGCCTCTGGAGTCCATGAAAATGCATCCTTCTTAGTTAGTGCCGTTAAAGGTGCTGCTATTCTTCTATAGTTCCGAACAAACTTGCGGTAGTAACTTGCGGTAGTAACAATGTCATTCCATTTTTTATGGTATGTGGAACATCACATAACTTCTCACGGTTAGAGAGTTATGGCCATGTGAAGTTGGATAACCCTCATGAGTCATTTAGAATCCCCAAAAGGTCAAAGTAGTCAAACTGGTTGCAAAGAAGAAATTATTTAAATAATAAAGTGAAGTGATGAGTGTACTATAAGTCAAAGTGGATACAAAATAAATTATTTAAATAATAAATTTAATGAATAAATTACTAAGTGGACAAGTGGTTAGAAGTGGGTTAGCCCTAAAATAAGGAAAGTGGTTTAAGATAGTTAGAATGTAACCCCTTGAGGAAGCTACATAAAAGTATAAATAAGAGGCAAGGGTCTCTCATTTTAATTACACTTGAGCATATTGACTATCTATAAGTGACTAAGGTAACCAAAGGATATATAAGGAGAATTTCAGAGGGAAGGTGAAGTAAAGAAGGTAGAAATTCAAGGGAGGATAAATTCTTTTGATGATGCTTTCTAAGGTATGTTATTTACAGGTCATGTCACCATTTTTGCAATAGAATTTTTTCTATAATGATTTAGACCGAAAAATATGGAGGTCGTTAAGGAAACATATCTAAGTAGATGTGGTAAACGTTTTAGCTTATGGGTCATTGTATTTTTGGAGTTACACTCTGTGGAAAATAGGGTTTGTGGCTAGTCTTGAAACTAGTCTAAAACAAGTGTTTGGGGTAAAAACATCATAAATTCTTCATAGCATATCCAAATTTAGTAAGACAAAATGTATTATTTAGAGCATAGCCTGTAGTATTATGTGTACCATTTTTATATCCATCCAACACATATTTCGTGCGGAGAACGCTCTACAAGCTCACTCTATAGAATAAGCGAAAATTCAACAAGGTATGCCATTTTTTCTATAACTCCTTTTCTGAGAAGTTCCAAGGAGTGAAACCTGGAGGAATTTCATAAAAGACACTAAAGAACATTGTCTACTATTTTCAGATCTTTATTCATTACAGGTACATAGTTATGATTATTTCAATTTAGGGTTGTTGACTAATCCAAAATTAGTCACGTGAGACTAAAGTAAAGTTTGATGAAAATGCTAGTCTCTTGTTGTTAAAGTTAAGGAAGGTTTGTAAGTATGCGATCATATACACCAGGTCTATTACAAAGTTACAAATAAAATTTGGATGATGAAATTGATGAGGGCTTTTGGTTGAGGTACATGGTTGAGACAAGTAGTTGATGAGTTGTCACATACATGAGGTGTATAGTTGATGATGTTGGTACATCTTGATGATTGATAGTTTATGTGTATTTGATGCATGATTGGTACATATTTGGTGCATGGTTGATGAAATCATTGATGGTGTAGTTTGAGGTATAGGTTGGTGCATGGTTGATGCACTCATTGATGGTACATGTTAAGGTACAGGTTGGTGCATGGTTGATGCACTTGCTCATGGTAAAGGTTGATTACAAGTTGTTGGGTACATGTTGTTATAGGTTGTTTGGTAAAGGTTGATTGGTACATGTTTACAACAATATATCTCACAGTGATAGTGTGACAGTGGTTCCATCATTCTACTTCTACGATAGGGTGGTTGGATGGGGAAAGAACTGGTGGTTTTAGCCACCTTTCGGTTGTAGCCAGAGAACATTGGGGGTTGTAGCCTCCTTTTGGATATAGCTTGAGAATTGGGGATTTGGAGCTCCCCTCAGGTTGTAGCCTGAGAAACTAGGGGGTTGGAGCCTCCTTCCAGTTGCAGCTGGAAAACAAAGGAAGTTGGTGCTTCCAATGAATGTAATTCTTAAAGACATATAAGAAAAAGCATTTCATGGTTTTCTCCCTCTTTGGGTTTCCATGTAAAAACACTGGTGTACTGTGTATGTGTATGATTGCTCATTTTTTCATTGTTTATTTACTCTACAACTATTGGATGATAATGCTACATTGATATAACACTTACATTTTATGGTTAAAAAGGATTAAATTTCTCTATTACGGATTCACCCCCTTCTTAGTAATCCAACATGAATAACTCCATTGAAAATTTATTGTTGACTTGATGTGCATCTTACTTATCATTACCAAGACTCGGTTAGCCAAAGATGTGAAGAATCGTTTATGGTAAACTATAATAGATTTTTGGTGGCGAATCGTTTATGGTAAATTATAATTAGAGTGGTATTTAGGTAGATATCTAATAATATAGATCTGATTAATATATTATAGGAATTTTATTTTAATTTGGGATTTATGAAGAGTAAAAAAAATAATTATTTTTATGATTTAAAATAAATTTAGGTTACTTTTACATTCAATGAAATATTTGTGAATTTATATATGAGAGTGAGTGTTATATTGAAAATTGAAAATTTCTTTATTTTTATTTTTTGAAACTTTTTAAAAAGTGAAAAATACTTTTTCACATTTATAAATAACATCTTTAATAAATATTTATTCCTATTTATTTTTATTTTTTGAAATTAAAAAAAAAAAAAATCACATTTATAAATAACATTTAATCTAAATCACTTAAACTAATCACTTAAGTAAATTTCTATTTTTCATACATCCTTATATTTTAATCTAACCTTTAAATCACTCTTCCAAAATGTAGTAATAACATTTCAAGCCAAGAGCCTATAAATCACTCAAGAACATTATTACACAAAACAAGGGAAATACAAAACAAGGGAAATAGTTGTGAAAAGTCGACATTTGATAAAATTAGGTAGGTAGTGAGAGACATTTATCATTCCACTTGAACCAATTTTCTTTATTTATCATATCCACCAATGGCTTTGATGCCTTAGCAAATATGAACTATCATTAATACAATTAATACAAAGTAATCTTTAAAACTAATACTAAAACAATCCTTGTTATAAAAGATTCTATAAAGCTGACCTTGGTTGACATTAATGACTTCATTGTTGCCTAGAATCTCTATACTTTTTGGTGTTGCATACATTATACCACATCCAATTAGTAGGGGTTCCTACACAATAAAAGATGAATAACTAAAGCATTATGGGGATGGACAAAATATATGTGTGTGTGAATTCATTAATCTAGTATGTATACTTTATTTTTCTTTGTTCTTTTTCCAATACAATGTCATTTTGTTACCTTCATTAAAGCAGATATGTTGAAGTGTGATCGATTTTCCACTATGCTCATATTGTCATTTCCAACCTCCAACATGTTAGGATTTGGTTTCAACAATGACCAAATACAAAGTTCAAAGTGGAATTAGAGATTGGAATTTATCATGGAAATATTAACACAAGCATCATGATATTTTCTATGATATCAATGGAGTTTTAATTTTACGCTTCCATCCAAATGGTCCTGGATAAGGTGCCCACTGGTCATTATGTTCAACTCTAGGAGTGATGTTAGGAGAAACAATTTACAATCAGAATACTCTTGCAAGGGGATTTAATTCATATTATGCACATGAATATATATTGTTCAATTTAATCTCTTAGAAGACAATATACCCTACCCATGAACCTATGCAGTCCATTACCTTTTTCATTTTTCTTCAATGTCTCTTGTAGTTCTATGACTATTTTCAATCTTGGGCACCTAATTTACAGGATCCTGGTCACCATTGTAGAATCAAATCACAAGTTTCTTGTAACAATCGTTTCACAGTCAAAACCTTACTTATTTGATTAAACACATATTGTTTACAAATGCATCTTAACAATCACCTCATGAATAGAATATAGGGCGACGTGCCTTACTAAGGTCTTTACTCATTTTTGAGTACTTGTATTGTTTTCATACAATGTAAATACAAAAGTATAGACCCATGTATGGAATGTTGGGTAATCAAATATAAAGAAAATAATATATACCTATCCTGATGATTTTTTCCACCAGTAGAGCAACAATTCTCAAATTTCAGATAGTTTATTCTCTAAATCCTCATCCACGAAATAAGGAGCCAATTTTCAGCATCACGATGATGGAATGATTCAAAAAAATATATGAAGAAGATGAGAAAATGTATTAACAACAGGTTACCCATGAAGCAAATGTTTGAGCATATTGTTCCTCATGTCCAAGGGAAACTGAGATGGTTTTATTCCATCTATAGTATTTATCCAAATATACCAAATTAACAAAAAATAAAAAACAATTTGGATGCACAGGTAAAACCAGAAAGAATTACATTATAGATGCAACAATGCTTATGGTTTTGATTGATCTAGAATTCATATACACTCACCCAACACCATAATATATTCCAAGCTTGAGACCCTTAGAGTGTATGTAGTCTGTCAGATCCTTGATGCTTGAAGGAAATGTTGAGGCTTTAGCAAATTGATTTCCCTGACAATGCCTTGTAAGCTCTGCAACTCCATTCTTGATATATTTTCCATTCAGGTTAAAAGTTATAAGGTTATAAAAATTATAAAAGATTTAAACAAAAATAAAAATAAAACACTTTTATACCAATGTTTTTTTTTTTTTTGTAAATAAAATGTGAAACCTTATATTAATTTCATCTGTCTGCTATACAATAACACCTGGTAACCACCTGTTCCACCACAGGAGGGAAACCAGAACAGGTGGGTACGTGTTGTTCCAACACTACCATAGTATGTTGAGTTCTAACTTCACTAGAACTGTAAAAATTATACAAAAAAATGCAAGAGTTTGTTGGAACCAAGTTCCACCTTCCTATTCTAAGGTTGGCTATGTACAGAGCCACCATAACTAAAATTATACAGACATAATAAGAAAAACTTATTAAAGCATCTAGCTTGCTATCATGGTAAATTAGACCACCGACATTGTGACTGAAATAAACAAAAAGATGTATCCTGGGGGCTTCAATCCATGGTTGGACTTGGTTGTCCATGAATGGTATAGGATGGGGTGAACTACTGTCTACAAGTCATGCACTGGGCTTGCATTGGAGCATCCATGAGTGCCTCAAAGAAAATTCCCATCCTTTTACTAATAATTCCTTGAGAATACATCTGGTCATCCTGCATTTGCGTGATCTCGAAGAGGAGCTCAAGGTGCTCTTATATGAGACAGTTGGAAAAGTGATGCGGTGGATATGCTTCCTCCTTTTTAGTCTCCTTTCCAATCTCGTTGTTTCCCCCTACAATGATTTCCTTATCTGTACCTTCCATATTCTCCAGCTACCATCTTGGAGGAATCTCCTCCTCCACTTGGAAACTTTCATCACCATAGTAAGGGTAACCCAACTTGACTACTGGGGGGGCTAAGAGGTTGGTGGCTAGAGGGAGATGCTCGCCCAAGGGTTGCGCCTCCTCTTTAACAATGCTCAGATGGTAAAGTAGAGTTGGAGGTGGAGATGGGGGAAAGTGTGTCATGGAGAAGGTTGTCTCCATTTTGACCTTGCAGACCTCAAGATACTGAAGTGGATCCAACTGAGTTCTCTGGGTTTGTTGAAGGAAAATATTCCTGCGGACAGGTAGATATCCTCAAAGAGCTAGACTCTTAACTCTAAGATAGAAAGTGCTTATCATGGTTACTGACTTCCTTTTAGGTCTACACAAACTAATGGATGAAGAGGAAGGAGGAAAGACATACCTTTTACCGGTGTTTGTCCTTGCACGCTCCGAGTTGAACTCCAATCTTGAGCTCCTCGATAAGCCCTGTAGAAAAACAAAGTACAACCACTTCCTATTCTATCGAGATTAGTTTGAAGCAGACCTATCTACTTAGAGACAAATTCATGTAATGTCAAACACAAATTAGAAAGAAGTAGGCCAAGCATATTACATTAATGAGGACAAAACGTTACTTACAACCATAGATGGAATGTAGCAGTTTCATCAAGTTCTCCTTGCCTAACCCTTGCTCAAAAGCTCCACGATCGAAATGACGATAGCTTCACTGATTAGCCTCCACTTCTCTGTGTGTTTCCTATGAGATCATAGGTTTCATGCTTCTCATCCCTTCTCCAAATATCACTTATGAGATCATAAGTTTGGTATGATTCTCCATCCAGATCCCCCTTTCACCATGAGAAAGCTTGCTTATATAGCCTTGGAGAGGCTCAACAACTTGAGATATCTTTGGGGTGAGTTGAGGATTTTCCTCCTTTAGTTATGGATCTTCCCTATGATCATGGCTGGACTAGGGATTTGAATCCAACTACCTTCCAAGATTGAAAAGATCTTTCCCCCATTCATCTCAACAAACCAACTGTTGCCCAGAATAGGTAGCACTCCCTCAAAAGGGCTATCAGAGCGTTATAGCACTCCCAAGTAGGGTTTAGGGGGGCGGAAACACTCTTGAGAGTAGGAGCGCTCCTTCAAAAGGGTTGATACAATGTTATAACACCCCCAGATAGACTATAGGGGAGCGCCAACACTCCTGAGAGAGGTATAGGGGAGAGCTCTCCTCCAAAAACTCAGTTTTTTGGGTTCTTTCAGATGGCAAGAGGTTCATAAGCCTAGTTAACCATTCCTCCTCTTCCAAATCAAGTGTTTGATCTGTATCAAGTGTCCTTCTCATGTCGTTATATGCACGACATAAGCATCATGACAATATTCTTTACTTGACACTTGCGACACTTGTGAGCAAAATGCGACACTTACGAAACTTGTAATGACGACACTTGCGACATTATCTAAGTGAGTAATTTCGATGTGTAACAGATTCCCCCCCAAAGTATGAAGTTAGAAGATGAGAACTGATAACTGAAATGCTTTGTAGACTTTCAAGAAAGGGTATAGATGCAGAAAATATGACAGAAGCTACACACAAACATCCAACCAATATTATGACATGTTTCAAACCCAAGGCAGGCATACCTATGCTTGGGTGATCAAGACTTGCAAGATATGGCTGCCATATAATGCACTACAGATCCATAATTGTATTGATAAAAGGTGTAGCCACCGAGGATACAGTGTGGATCTATACTCTGATTGTAGCCATGAAGAATACACAGTACATCTATGAGATGATAAGACATAGCCATGACCAATACAAAATGGATCTATGTAACAATATATGTGTCATGTTCAAGAGAAATTCCATCGCAACCTAGGCAAAGTACATATCAGAGTGATCACTCAACCCAGGGTCGTCTTACCGATCTCGATGTAGTATGAATATAACCATGTGAATAGATGTCCCAATGTCAAACATGGCAAAAACCACTTGATCATCGGTCAATGATGTAAACCGTTAACAAGCGCGAGGGAGATCACCATTAATGTCAATGATTCCCAAGGTACTCTAGTACATTCCAACGAATGTGAATGGATGAGCTGAAGTTGAACATCCGTGGAATCATCCATTCAGAGGTCAATGGTGTAAACCCACTATTGGACGTGAGGAGGCTTGCCATTGAGGCATGCAGGTCGCAAAGTACTAATTGGTTTCTAAATATAGTTCCTGGATGATGTGTTGAAGTCGACAGGAATAAACTCGTTGAAGGAGGGCCTTGATGTATGCCCCATCAACGACACGAAACAAACACAGAGATGTAATTGGTAGATCAAATGAACATGGACTGACACGGGTATTGAGACAAGATATTTGTGATGGCTGACTCTCGAGGCGGATACTTCCCTTGAACACTGAGGCATAACAACAAAAACATGACATGGACCAAAAGACGATAATGCAGTGGATACTGTGACTTATGTCAGGTGACCCAAAGGAGTGACAGAAACTCAAAGGATTGGCTCAGTGCAAAGTTTCAACGGATTAAGATGTGTGCAAAGACAAAGTGCCATGTTCAAGGGCGACTCTAAGAGTTACTTGGTAATGTTCTCAAAAAACTGCTTGGCTTGCTTCTTTCAATTTTTTCCCCCATCCAGATAGACGAGTACCTCTTTTTAATTTAACGAGATCGAGGAGGATAACACATGCTCGATAAAACTCACCTTCGGTAATTTCCTCTTCCTTTGTTTAACGAACTAGAAGAAGTAAGGGTTCGGTCCTATATGGGCCTATCGATGTTTCTTTTAACGAGTCCAAAGATAGAAAACTTGAAGGTTTTTCATGATTATAGAGTCTGGAAAAACACTTAAAAGAGAACTCTCTCAGTTCCTTTTTCGTAAAGTAGTCCGACGAGACCGAAAAAGAGATAAACTATTGCTCAACGGACGTTTTCTTCAAATACTTTAACGAGCGTGAAGAGAACAAGGTGCTCGACAATCTTTTCATCTTTAGAGAGTCTGAAAAGAACTTAAAGATGACTCCAATGTTGTCCTTTTTCGTAATGTTAGTCTCGCGAGGATGAAAAAGAGATAAATTATCACTCGAAAGACATCATTTCAAACCTTTTAATGAGTGGGAAAGGAAGCAAGATCACTCGGGAATCTTTTCATGTTTAGAGAGTCTGAAAAGAGATTTAAGGAGACTCCAAGGGGTTCCTTTTTCGTGTATCCATACAGGTCTGAAAAAGAGATAAAAGTCTACCCAGATGCATTCTCATGTATTTACGAGAACGAGAAAGAACAAAGACTAAGCTCGGTATGCCCCCAGCATGAGAGCTAGTGGCTTAACTCCAGAAAGATCATCAAAGGCTGGAGACATGCCCTCCAAGCTTCAATTCATTCATCGGCTCCGAGGCCGTCACCAATTTCTCTAGTAGATGAGAAAAAAGGAGAAGGGTGGATGAAAAGAAGGTTCAAGAGATGTGAATGTTTCATTTTTTAACGAGCTTGACACAGGAAAAGAACTATGCTCAAGACCTTTGTTTCATTTTTTAATGAGCTTGCCACAGAGAAGAGAAACTATGCTTGTGGTTTCATCTGGATCATGGCTTCCAAGAGGATAATGCACTGGAAGGGTACCATGTCAAAGGATAAAACATGGTCATGGCCTCCAGGAGATCTTCAATGGATGGAATATAATCACTCGAGAAGGAACACATGTCGAGGATCGTGATAGGAGTAAGGATATTAGGCTCCAATAATCCTACCGAAGAAATCATCATGTCCACTACCGGATCCAAATCGTCGGAAATTGAAATCATGGGAGATGATGAAAAATCAACACCAGGAGGGGAGATAGAGTGTATATCTTCCAAAATTTCTTCATGAGGGGGAAGAAAAGAGGATTGGTGATGGTTATCATCCCAAGGTACATTGTCAATGTGAAGCATCTCTGGAATAGATTCATCAAAAGGAAAAATTGGGGAAATGCAGTTGATTATCGATGATAAGGAACTCAATCGTGATTGCATCGAGGAGACGTCAGGCACCAATAGATGTTGGTCATTTGATGAGGGAGAAGCGGATTGGGTAGAAACGTATGACGTTTCGGCTAGGCTAGGTGGCACGGTGTCACCTAGTGCATCGAATTCCAATGGACGAGGTACAATCCAAGGGTTAGATGATTCCAAAGATTGATAAGCCACGGTTGAAATCATATCGATGGTGGCAATATGATGTGTAGTTGGTGGAAGTAGTGTAGGGAAGGTACCCATGAGGCTAGAATATTTTAGTAAGCCAACAACAACACTTTCATATGTGATCTTGTGGTCTCCCAAGAAAGGAATATTGTTGGTAGTAGGAACGCGAGCATCGGTCGTGAAAAAATCCAACTGATCAACATTGACAATTTTTCCCTGATGAGGAAATTGGACACATCGGAAAACTAACGAGGCAACGACAATCATAGCATAAAACTAGCTTCTTCCAAGTAACAAGTTGTAATCGAGGGGAGCATCGACCACCTCGACATCAATAGTAACAATTTTTCCACCCAATTGGGTGGGCAGGGATTGTAAAAGCCCATGGGGATGAAAACCTCGCTCGTCGAAGGCGCGTAACATTGTGGGGGATTTGTTGAGTGCTGGTGATTTTAAACATTTCCAACAAACCAAAGACATGACACAAGTCGAGGCTCCCTCATCCAGAATAGTTTAGTGGATTTGTTGATTGTGAACAACAACATCAACTTGGAAAGTGAGTTGGTGGGAGAGTCGAGACACATAATTGTCCACGTTAAACATGATCTGATTGGATGACTCAGGATCAACAGTGCCAAGAGAAACCAAGAGCATTCTACGTTGATTGGGGCAGTGCTGTAGAACTTCTAACACAGATAAAGCATAGGGTGCTTGAGCCAAATCTTCAACAATGTTATAGTTTTGGGAAGCACGTGAACTAGGATTAAAGGTAGCTTTATGTATAGTGCTCTTAGGTGGGTGTAAGATAGATTCGAATGTGGGTTTCTCAATCTTGAGTGGTCCAGACGGAGGATTAACCGATGGAATACTAATGGAGGATGATGATGGATCCGGTAAAGTACTGGTACTGTTAGTGTCTTTTCCTTTGTCAGGGTTACCTGGTGTGTTGTATGTCTTGGAGTGAGTGGTCAAATTGATCCTATTAAACATATAAACATGTGCACTCGATGAGGCCTCATCATTGGGATCACTAGAACTGCCCCCAGGAGAGGGGGTTTGAGCAATCATGGATTGTTGCTGTGGAAAAGGTTGAGTAAGCACAGCGGGTTGTGAATTCCCTTGGAAAATTTTGGCCACTTCATTGCAAACTGGACAATCTCAAGTGTAGTGATCGTCACCACAAATGATACACAGGAATTTCAGTTTTTGTTATGGTTGTTTTTCGGTAGCAGGTTTTTGATTTTTGGGTTGTTCATTATTATTTTTTGATTTATTATTTGTCTTCTTATTACCTATGGATTGTTGTGAAAGGGCAGATTGAACTGCATTCACCTCAGAGATCTGAGTTTTGGGGGAGGTAGAGGAGGGTGTAGTTGATTTGGAAAAAGATTGAGTTTTGACGGAACCAATAACACCATCCGCATGAGATGAGGATGATGGCTTAGAAGGATCTATATTAGCTCGAGCAACATTCAGAAGAAAATCATACAAAGTACCAGATTGGGAATAAACCAAATCTAAGTACTGAGCCTGAGAGATGGCTTGTTCCTCTGTGACCACACCACCCATAGCGACATCGCAAGCGATCAGGGGCAACAGTGATTTAGTAAACCATTCCGCCAATAGTATGTCAGGAATGAATGCCTTGATCATCCTTTGTCGTCATCTCCACTCATAAATATGGTCAGAGATATGCACAGAGTTAGTTTGATGAAGGGAGGTCAAGAGTTCAGTACCTGTCTCATAGCGAGTAGGAAATTGAAAGTGCATGAGGAAAGATATGGCAAGGGAATTGAAATCATGAAAAGAAGCATGTGGTAGTTCAATATACCACTTTTCTTCTGACCCGATAAGTGTTTGATGGAAAAGATGCAAACGTATAGAATCATCCATGAAGGAGTTTGATGAACACCAAAAATGGAAAGTCATTACATGGTTGTTCATATCTTCGCCAGGGTTTCTGTCAAATTTCAGAATATCAGAAGGAAGTTTGGCTGGAATGACTGGCCAAACCGGTGAATGAGAAATAGGATCATTAGTTAACCGAGACAAGTCTGGGAGATCCAGAGTCGCAAGGAAAGGTAGTTGTCGGTTAATTTTTAAATGATACTGGTGCGACATAGGAACACTAGTAGGACCATAGACTAGGTTAGGTGGATAGTTGTAACTAGTAGGTCCTCCTACATACGGTTGTTGCTGGCCAGCATAAGAAGGATTCGATGGTGCATGAGAAACATTGGCATAACCTAGCAGGTTCTGAACATTATAGGCCGGGTGATTTATTTTCCCATGAGGAGGATAAACACTTTGGACTTGAGAATGGTAAGGAGTAGATCTTGGAGGCAGATACACATGAGGCCCGTGAGGAGGATAAGACTGTGCTCCTAGAGAACTCCAGGTGGTGTTTGGGATGCTGCTCGGATAAGGTTGCTCGTAAGATGTTCCGGAAGGGACAGGATTGGATACTCCTCCTAGTGGGTTATTATACAAGTTCCCCACAACATGGGGTTGGGTAAAAATGCCTCCTGAAGATACTCCCCAGGATTGTGAAGGGTTTCCAGCAAACAAGGGTTTCCCCCCCCGCCAGCGGTGGATTTATGACCGGGGTGTGACTGGAAAATGGAGGTTTCCCTCTAGGAGGAGCATGAAAAGTGGGTTGTCCCCCAGGAGGGGTAGGCCCGCCATGGAAAGGTAGTCCTCCAGGAGGGAAAGGTTCATTGGATGGTGGTTTTCCTCTAGCCAGTTGTGTTTGGCCAATAGGGGTCTGCATTCTCGGGTGAGAATATGTCCCAGCAAGATCATGTGGAACATATGGAGCTGTAGAGTAAAAGCTTGTAGAAATGGGGGTAGATATTGAATTTCTTCGGGGATGAGTAGAGGTGATGAGTCCAACATTAGGATGGACTTGTGCTGGTGTAGCAGTAGAGTTAATAACCTGATCGATTGGGTGATTCATGGTTTGACCAGATGGTCCTGTTTCACTAGGAGGGTCATGAGGATGGAAGGGTTTTCGAAAGGATTCAAAATTTTCATAGAGATCGCGTCCTGATGAAGTCCTCCATACAGAACGAGCAGGTGTGGGATTGGTTTCTACTGTGGTGCTAGGACGAACATGAGTCCTATACTCATCACCAAATATTGGTTCTGTGGATCCCATATATGTTTCGGTAAAGATCCTCTCCAGTAATTGTGGGATCTCTTCATCTATGACGTTCCCAAGGGAGTCTAAATGAACCAAAAGTGGTCCGAGAGGAGTTACTGACACAGGTGTAGTGGGATTTTCAACCGTGACCAAAGTTCCTTCTAAGTTATCTAATGGAGGAGAAATAACATTTCCAGTGTTGGATTGATTTTCTACCTATCTATGGTAGTTGTCTTCTAGAGGGTTAGGAGGTAAGGGTTGATAGCCTTCCGGAGGCAGCCCTTGCATCCTATGTGATCGGCGAAGACCTTTATCGTCTACTGGCTCAATTGTGGAGAAAAAAAGAACACACTCGAAATCTAGGGCCAACTAACAAAAAGAAACAACATGCGCTAATAAAATCTAGGAATCAACCAAGCAGACAAAACTTCTCTCGATGATCGTACTAGTTGGTGATGAAATCCAATGTCGTGTGATCAAGTCAAGAAGGGGTTGGGATATGTTGGAACAGTTACAATGGTAACCTGCTTAATGGAATTTCACCTTGGTGCAAGCTTCCACACAGTAATTGTGGATTTACCCTCCAAGGAGCCCGAGTGAGTTTGAACAATGTCTGTTCCAGGTACAATGAGACTTCCCTTCACCGTCACCTTGTGTAAGTACCTAAAGATTATGGCAACTAAAGACACCAATTCGCAGTGAGTCCTTGGGTGGGTACAATCGACAGTCCGATCTGAAACATATGGGTAGGATAACAAGTCCGAAATCAACCCGAGAGACTCCCACACATAATCGTGGGTATACCTCCAAGTGACCCCCAATATACGATTCAACCACTACAAATAGTTGGACCACGAAGGGATAATCTCCGTAATTCGGCCGAATGCAACCTCGTGCGTAACCCCTGTGTGAGAGGGGGATCCCAGAAAACCAATACGACAATTGGATTTGACTCTCCCTAGCTCAGGATGCTAATGTTTGTTTTGAAAACTTTGGAGAGTTGTACTCACAGCCTAATCCAAAGTGCTAGCCCTAGTCTACTTTTGGTGGAAGATCCTAAAAACAAAAATGTTCTAGATAATTTTTAATTAGCGTTCATTTTACAACTATTCTTTACTCAAAGGGTGCGTGAAAGTGAAACTAATGAGATGAGGACTCAATTCCCAAAAAAATACATAAAGGATGATAAGAAATCGTTTCTTTTCAATGAACGCCTATTTAAGGGAAAGAGAAGGAGTTGTTTTCACTTTCAAACACTAATATGAAATGTTCTCAATCAATCGGTTCTCAATCAAATCCAATGCAATGCTAAAAAAAATTCAAAATGTCTTCTAATATGCAAACCAATCACTAAAATGTGTCTTTGTCATTTGTATGTGAATGATGATTAATTCGATGCAAAAGATTTCTCCTACCAACTACCCTTTCATATCAAGGAGATTCAGACAAGCATGATCAGATTTCGCACACATGTGATGCAGGAGCATCGCCATCACATCAAGCGAGCCAGGGCAGAAATGGAGGACAACTGGATAAGCCAGCACAAATTTTGAAAATTACTTTGGGACTGTTGTCAAATCTTAAATGAGTCATTTAAAAGGAGGCACCTTTGTATATTGTAAGGGACCTTGAGCGGATAGCTCTCGTCCTTTAGGTAGATAGTCGACATTTAATAGATTTAATGCAATTAGGTAGGAATTTAATTCTAGATTTGATAGCCTAGATCCCAAGAGGGAAAATGGATATAGACACCCTCCTTTGTACATTGTAACATGAAGCATTAGCATTGTTTAGGAGAGCAGAAGAGAAAGCAGAGAATAGTGTATGAAGAACACCCATGTATAGACATTTGAATTAATAGAAGAAAGCTTTGATTCAAATTCATGGTTTGTGTTGTTTCTCTGTGTATTGATGCTATGCTCGTGAATGTTTGCTTCCTGTTATACATTTTCTTTTATATGTTGTGTATGTGATTTCATGGTTGAATTGAAGTCTGGAGGGAACAAGGAATTAGTTTCAATTGTTTCTCTATATTGAGCCAGTGAATTCCGGGAAGGAGTGCAGTTGAATTTGTCCGCAAGAAGTGCGTTGATAGAAGGGTTCAGATAGAGATAACTTTTGTTATAATTTCCCAGAAGTGCAGTTGGGCACCAGAGCGTGCAAGGCGTGCGCAGGATAGATGAAGTCTCAGAGTTGCGATTCTGAGTAAATCACTGAAAGAATTTTGTTGCAGGTGTGCGCAGAGTCAAGTGCCTTCAACACTTGAGCGTTGTTGAAGATTTTCCGCAAGGAGTGCATGAAAAGTTTCTTTCTGAAGACGGGAATTGTGGAAAATCTCAGGAGGAGTAGGCCTTCAAATTCACTAAGGGATAAATGCAGGGAAGCTTCCATGGAAAATCGGGGAGAAGCATCGCAGGTTGGTGAGTAGGTGAAAGAGTCCAGTGAGGATACATTTAGTCATTTCGTGGATTCACAAAGGAAAGAACGAACAGTCGAAATCCTTTGGGGAGGTTTCGCGAAGTTCCGTGGACTGTTGGATCTCACGGAGGTGCAGGGAGGTTACAGTGTAAGGTGGACGAGGTTCGAAGCTCAGGAGGGGCAGAGCCGTCGATCCCGAGTCATAGGGACCATCAGATCTACACGTGACATCGCATATCGGGGATTCGCAAGTCGAAGCTCCAACCTTTTGCAACGAGAATTGTGATATCGCGATCCGAGATATCCCAATAGGATTAGAACCATTGATCATGTGGGACACGTGTCAGGGGATCCCAAGAAGTCGGGGTTCGGAGAATCGGGGTTTTCAAAGGCAGAGTACACTTGCTTCTCGGAATCGTGAAACGCGATATCCCAATGGTGACGTCAAGTGTGGGACCACGGGAGTAAGTGGAAGACAGGTGGCACAAGTCATCGTGGTTTCGCAGAAAAAAGTGTCGATCCATCGATGTCCGGATTCACGATCCCGCGAAGTCCGATATCCCGATAGAAGCGACAGGGAGTCGCAGAGACAGCTCATGCGTGTGTTAGAGTTTCGACATTTTGTGAGTCAGGAGTCAGTAAGGTGAAGTGTTTGACATCACGAGTTGCGAAATTGCGATAGAGAAGAAATCCTGAAAAGGTGAGAGAAATTCAGTGTTGACTAAATCCATCGGGTCTCGGGAAATTGAGAGCCCAGTGACCAACATAGAACTTGCGAAGCTAAGAGTTCCGATCCTCTGATAAGTCAAGGAAGGGGGATCGCACAGGAGAAGAGAATCCGTGGGTATATATTTCCTGATAGGGAAATAGAAGAGCCTTGGAGTTCTTCGGGCCGGGAGAAGAAGAAGATCCTGTGAGAGCAGACGTGCTCCGAGGAGTGTGGCTACATCAGGTTTGCTATCAGAGTGGGAATATCTCTTTGCTTTCTGTAGCAGAGAAGAAGAAATTATCCATGCCACCGAGGAGAGAAAGACAGTCACCCGAAACAGAAGATAGGGAGGTGCGAAGAAGAGGCAGGCAGGTAGTCAATCCAGAAATGGAGAGACAAATGAGAGATCTCCGAGCAAGACTCGACGACATGGAGATAGCTCGGAGATGCACAACTAGTGTAGGGGATTTCAGCGATTCAGAGGATGAAGTTGAAGCCGAACGCGAAGAGGAAGTTGTAGCCGAAGATGCAGCAAATGAATGTCTAATTAAAGCTATTTCTAGTATGGGTGCAAAGGCCAAGATGGACATTCCAGTCTATGAAGGAAATCTGGATGCAGAGGAGCTACTAGATTGGATAAGAGCTCTAGACACCTACTTTGATTATGAAGATATCGAAGAAGATAAGAAAGTCAAGCATGCTATCACGCGCTTGAAAGGACATGCAGCATTATGGTGGGATGAGCTACAAGCTGACAGACGCTGCAAAGGCAACCAGAAGATCAAGAGTTGGGATCGAATGATCGTGAAGATGAAAGCGAAAGTCATCCCAAGAGACTACCAAATTACTCTGTTCAGGAGGATGCAGAACCTGAGATAGAAGCTGATGACAGTGAAAGAGTACACTGAGGAGATCTATCGACTGAACATCAGGGCAGGTTATCGGGAGAGCGATGATGAGAAGGTTGCTAGATATATGAATGGTCTAAGATACGACATTCAGGATGAATTAAGCATGGTTACCATCAAAATGGTGGAGGATGCTTATCATATGGCTCTGAAAGCAGAGGAGAAGTTGAGCTAAAAGCAGATTCAGAGGGGCTGAGGTAGAAGCCATCCCAGAGGCAAGTCAGTTTCCCAGGACAAGTACCAGAAGCCCAAGGAGGAATGGAAGAAACCTCAGGGTAAGATTTAGAGAGGTGGAACCTCACAGCGAGGACCATACACTGAACAGAGAGGGAAACATACAGAGCAGGGCGGAGGATATGCTAACAACAATACTTTTCCTCGTACCAGAGGTAGAGGAAGAGGAAGAGGTGGAGTAATCACATGCTTTACATGTGGGAAGAATGGGCACAAGTCTTACAAGTGTCCAGAGAAAAAGAAGGACATTGGAGAAGCTCACATCACCGAGGCGCAGAGGCAGGATGTTGAGGCCGAAGACGCAGAAGGTGGAAGGTCGCTTATGATGTGAAAATCCCTTTTGACGCCTGTGAAAGAGGTGGAAAGTTCAGTCCAAAGGACCAAAATTTTCAGAACCGCTTGCAAGACCAAGGACAGGGTGTGCAAGTTCATTGTTGACAGTGGTAGTACAGATAATCTCGTATCCATAGAGATGGTAGAAAACCTGGAGCTGGAGACAACTGATCATCCAAGCCCATACAGAGTTTCATGGCTATAGAAAGGACACCAGGTAACTGTTACTAAACAATGCTTGGTTGAATTCAAGATAGGGGGATATAATGATAAGATTTTATGTGATGTTATTACCATGGATGTATGTCATCTATTGCTGGGTAGACCATGGAAATATGACATAAATGTGATTCATGATGGGAGAATGAACACATATACCCTGGAGAAGAATGGGAGAACCCATATGTTGCTTCCGATAAAGGATAAGGAGGTGAAGCCGGAAATAAGCAACACAATACTTCTCATGAGTGGGAAGGAGCTTCTTACCAAGGTTAAGAAGAAGGAAGATCCACAATTCTTTGTGGTCAGGAAACCAAGGGTTGTTCTGACTAGCACAAGAGTGGATGACCTACCAGATGAAGTTCAGGAACTGCTGGAAGAGTTCGCTAACATCATAGTGGACGAATTACCCCATTCGTTGCCACCGATAAGGAGTGTGAGCCATCATATAGACCTCATACCAGGAGCTAGTTTTCCGAATAAATCCGTGTACATATTGACGCCATAAGAGAATGAGGAGGTCAAGAAGCAGGTCCAGGAGTTATTGGACAAAGGATTGGTTAGGGAGAGCTTGAGTCCATGTGTTGTTCCAACAATGCTCGGTCCGAAGAAAGACGGAGGCTGGAGGATGTGTACCGACTCGAGGGCGATCAACAAGATAACCATTAGATACAGGTTTCCACTGCCGAGGATGGATGATCTGATGGATTGCCTGAGCGGGGCAAAGTATTTTTCAAAGATAGATTTGAAAAGCGGATATTACCAGATTCGCATGGGGGAAGGCAATGAGTGGAAAACAACATTCAAGACAAACGAAGGTTTGTATGAATGGCTTGTTATGCCGTTTAGCTTAACAAATGCACCAAGTACCTTTATGAGGTTGATGAACAAAGTCCTGAGGGATTTCATCAGAAAGTTTGTCATTGTGTATTTGGACGACATACTGATTTACAGTAAATCAGTGGCAGAACACTTGAAGCATTTGGCCATTGTGATGAAGAAGCTATAGTAGGAGAAGCTGTTGATTAATATGAAGAAGTCCTCATTTATGAAGACATAGCTCATTTACTTAGGTTTTGTTATTTCAGCTAATGAGTTAAGGATGGATCCAGATAAAGTGGAAGTGATCAAGAATTGGCCATCACCGAGAAACATTTTTGAGGTGAGAAGTTTTCACGGATTAGCTAGTTTCTACCGAAAATTCATCAGGAATTTCAGTGGAATTAGCGCAGCAATGATGGGTAAAGTGAAAAAGTGGCATAAGTCTTTTCATTGGATAGCTGAGGCTGAGAAGAGCTTCAATCTGTTGAAGCGGAAGATCACATAACAACTAGTGTTGGTATTGCCAGATTTCCTGAAGACATTTCAGGTGAAATGTGACGCAAGCAGTTTTGCCATAGGAGCAGTCCTGAGTCAAGAAGACAGACCGATCACATATTTTAGCGAGAAGCTCGATGAGGAAAAACTGAAATACTCCACGTATGATAAATAATTCTACGCTATCATACAGGCATTTAAAAAGTGGAGGCATTACTTGGTCCCGAAAGAATTTGTATTGTACAGTGATGACCATGCGTTACAGTTTGTGACTCAATAGGAAAAGTTGAATCATAAACATGCCAAATGGGTAGAGTATATGCAGAATTTCACATTTGTGATTAAGCATATTTCGGGTACTGCTAACAAAGTGGTTGATGCTTTGAGCAGGAAATGTTTTCTTTTGCAGGAGTTCCGAGTCAAAACATTGGGTTTTGAAAATCTCATAGACATGTACGCAGGTGATGCAGATTTTGCAGAGGCGTACTGAGAACCCCGTTCTCAGAGATAGGAGTCCTTGGATAGAATATTTGATCCAGGAGGGATTATTGTTCAGAGGCAATCAACTGTGTATCCCGAAATGCTCCATGAGGGAGAACTTGTTAAAGGAAAAACACAACAGAGGATTAGCAGGACATTTTGGCCATGACAAAACATTCACGAAGCTGAATGAATCATATTTTTGGCTAGGGATGCATGAAAATGTCAAGAGGTTTGTTGACAGATGCAAAATTTGCCAGCATTCAAAAGGGAGAAAGCATAATGCAGGTTTTTATCAGCCATTTCCCATACCAGAGAGGCCATGGGAGGCGATTAGCATGGATTTTGTATTGGGATTGTCGAGGACACAAAGAGGTGTTGATTCAATATTTGTGGTCGTGGATAGGTTTTTTAAGATGGCACACTTCATCCCATGCCAGAAGACTAGCAATGCGACGCACATCGAAAATCTGTTCTTCAAGGAGGTCATTCGACTTCATGGATTGCTGAAAAGTATAGTTTCGGATAGAGACACAAAATTCATAGGGAATTTTTGGAGGACCTTATGGAAGAAGCTAGGAACTAACTTGGCATTTAGTTCTTCTTATCATATTTAGATAGATGGGTAGACATAAGTGGTTAACACAAGTTTGGGAGACTTGCTAAGAATCTTGGTGATAGAGCACCACAACAGTTGGGATAGCATATTGCCGCAAGCAAAGTTTGCATACAACGATTCAGTGAATCAGAGCACATGAAAGAGTCCATTTCAGATTGTATATGGGATGTAGCCGAGAGGAGTTTCTGAACTAAGGGATTCAGAATAGACTGCCACTAGAAGTTCTAATGCAGAAGAATTCGCTGAGGCGATGAAGGAACTTCACAGCAGGGTGAAGGAGCGGTTGCTGAAATCGAACCAGTTGTATAAGCGCAGAGAAGATTAGCATCAGAGACAACTTCAGTTTGAATTTGGTGATCTAGCTCTGGCCTATTTGAGAAAGGAAAGGTTCCTGAGGGGAACATACAATAAATTAAAAATGAAGAAAATCGGGCCATGTAAGGTCTTGAAAAAATTCGTAGAAAATGATTATGAGATTAAGTTGTCGGATAACATCGAAATATCTTCGATATTCAACATTGCAGATTTATACCCATATAGGGCTAGAGAAGAAGAGACTGGAACTGAGGAACCAATGATCCAGTGGATGAAACAATTCCCAGTTGTAGAGAAACCGCAAATGGAGTGCATACTGGACAAGAGAGTGGGTAAGAAGACCCGAAGAAAGGAATACTTCGAGTATCTGGTCAAATGGAAGGGCCACCCAGTGGAATATGCCAACTGGGAGAGCGAAGTAGTGATACAGAAGCATGGACAGACCGTGCAGGAGCTCATGGATAGGATCCCATGAAAGTTTTCAAGCCGAGGAGTATGATGCAGGAGCATCGCCAACACATCAAGCGAGCCAGCGCGGAAATGGAGGACAGCTGGATAAGCCAACACAAATTTTGAAAATTGCTTTGGGACTGTTGCACAAATCTTAAATGAGTCATTTAAGAGGAGGCACCTTTGTATATTGTATGGGACCTTGAGCAGATAGCTCTCGTCCTTTAGGTAGATACTCGACATTTAATAGATTTAATGCAGTTAGCTAGGAATTTAATTCTAGATTTGATAGCCTAGAGCCCAAGAGGGAAAATGGATATAGACACCCTCCTTTGTACATTGTAACATGAAGCATTAGCATTGTTCAGGAGAGAAGAAGAGCAAGCAAAGAATAGTATATGAAGAACACCCATGTACAGACATTTGAATTAATAGAAGAAAGCTTTGATTCAAATTCATGGTTTGTGTTGTTTCTCTGTGTATTGATGCTATGCTCGTGAATGTTTGCTTCCTGTTATACATTTGTTTTTATATGTTGTGTATGTGATTTCATCGTTGAATTGAAGTTTGGAGGGAACAAGGAATTAGTTTCAATTGTTTCTCTATATTGAGCCAGAGAATTACGGCAAGGAGTGCAGTTGAATTTGTCTGTAAGGAGTGCGTTGACAGAAGGGTTCAGATAGAGATAACTTTTGTTCTAAGTTCCTAGAAGTGCAGTTGGGCATCGGAGCATGCAAGGCATGCGCAGGCTAGACGAAGTCTCAGAGTTGCGATTCTGAGTAAAGCACTGAAAGACTGCTGCTGCAGGTGTGCGCAGAGTCAAGTGCCTTCAACACTTGAGCGTTGTTGAAGATTTTCCGCAAGGAGTGCGTGCAAAGTTTCTTTCTGAAGATGGGAATTGTGGAAAATCTCAGGAGGAGTAGGCCTTCAAATTCACTAAGGGATAAATGCAGGGAAGCTGCCATGGAAAATCGGGGAGAAGCATCGTAGGTTGGTGAGCAGGTGAAAGAGTCCAGTGAGGAGACATTTATTCATTTCATGGATTCGCAAAGGAAAGAACGGATAGTCAAAATCCTTTAGGGAGGTTTCGTGAAGTTCCATGCAGTGTTGGATCTCACAGAGGTGCAGGGAGGTTACAGTGTAAGGTGGACGAGGTTCGAAGCTTAGGAGGGGCAGAGTTGTCGATCCTGAGTCATAGGGACCGTCAGATCTACATGTGACATCGCATATCGGGGATTCGCAGGTCGAAACTCCAACCTTTTGCAACGATAATTGCGATATCATGATCCACAATATCCCAATAGGATTAGAACCGTCGATCGTGTGGGAGACGTGTCCGGGGATCCCGAGAAGTCGGGGTTCGGAGAATCGGGGTTTTCAAAGGTAGTGTACACTTGCCTCATGGAATCGCGAAACGCAATATCCTGACGGTGACGTCGCAGTGTGGGACCACGGGAGTAAGTGGAAGACAGGTGGTGCAAGTCATCGGGGTTTCACAGCGAAAAGTGTCGATCCATCGACGTCTGGATTCGCGATCCCACGAAGTCCGATATCCCGATAGAAGCGACAGGGAGTCGCAGAGACAGCTCACGTGTGTGTCGGAGTTTCGGCATTTCGCGAGTCGGGAGTCGGTAAGGTGAAGTTTTTGACATCGCAAGTTATGAAATCGTGATAGAAAAGAAATCCCAAAAAGGTGAGAGAAAGTCAGCATTGACTAAAGCCATCGGGTCTTGGGAAATTGAGAGCCCAATGACCAACAGAGAACTTGCGAAGCTGAGAGTTTCGATCCTCTGATAAGTCAAGGAAGGGGGATCGTGCAGGAGAAGAGAATCTGTGAGTATATATTTCCCGATAGGGAAATAGAAGAGCCTTGGAGTTCTTTGGGCCGGGAGAAGAAGAAGATCTTGTGAGAGCGGATGTGCTCCGAGGAGTGCAGTTGCGTCAACATGACACACACCCTCTTGCTATGATTGAAACAAGAAGCAAACAGAAGACAAAAGATAACAAAGAAAAATCAAACAATTCACACAAAAGAGAGACGTTGAAGAACAATGCCCTCAAATAACCAAACAAGATGATTCATAGAATTCTGATGCCCTTCACCAGAGTTCCCGCTCAGTCGGATAGGAGAGGAGAAAGCAGTGGATTGATTTCAAGATCTCAACAGCAAAAACTCAAAAATAATGAAGAAGGCCACCAACTCTGAACAACAAAGTGCTTATTTCTCATAAGGAGGGATGTCAAAGTTCAATGGGAAGAAGCATTGAATCACAAAGAATCTCAGCAAGTGAAAAAACAGGGTCTAGACCTCAAAAATGCAATTTTTGAAAAGATTTTGTGAAAAAAGGGGTTGGCGCTTTGGTGTAAGGGACACCAGGGCATTATAAAGCTCTGTCTAGCACCTTTAGGGAGTGTTGGTGCTCTTCTACCATGGGCACAGAGGTGACAAGATAAAAAAACTCATAAAAATGTCCAAAAACCCAAAATTTCTATCAAATTTTGATAGTCAAGCTGAGTGTGATGGGGTAAGGAGTCAATCAGCATGTGAAATCAAACATATGGGGTGAACAAGGTCTGAAAACAACCAAAGGGTAATACAAGGTCTATGAGGAAAAATCAAAACCAAAAGTTTCGATTCGATTCCCCAATGGAGTCGCCAGTTTTTGTTGAAGGAAAAGCTTCCTGCAGACAGGTAGATGTCCTCAAAGAGCTAGACTCTTAACTCTAAGACAAAAAGTTCTTATCATGCTCACTGACTTCCTTTTAGGTCTACACAAACTAACTCATGAAGAGGAAGGAGGAAAGACGTACCTTTTACTAGTGTTTGTCCCTGTACGCTCTGAGTTGAACTCCAATCTTGAGCTCCTCGATAAGCCCTGTAGACAAACAAAGTACAACCACTTCCTATTCTATCGAGATTATTTCGAAGAAGACCTATCTACTTAGAGACAAATTCATGTAATGTCAAACACAAATTAGAAAGAAATAGGCGAAGCATATTACATTAATGAGGACAAAACGTTGCGTATAGCCATAGATGGAATGTAGCAGTTTCGTCAAGTTCTCCTTGCCTAACTCTTGCTCAAAAGCTCCACACTTGCAATGATGATAGCTTCGCTAATTATCCTCCACTTCACTGTATGTTTCCTATGATATCATAGGTTTCATGCTTCTCATCCCTTCTCCAAATATCACTTATGAGATCATAAGTTTGGTATGATTCTCCATCCAGATCCCCCTTTCACCATGAGAAAGCTTGCTTATATAGCCTTGGAGAGGCTCAACAACTTGAGATATCTTTTGGGTGAGTTGAGGATTTTCCTCCTTTAGTTATGGATCTTCCCTGTGATCATGGTTGGACTAGGGATTCGAATCCAACTGCCTTCCAAGATTGAAAAGATCTTTTCCCCATTCATCTCAACAAACCAACTGCTGCCCAGAATAGGTAGCGTTGTTTCAGGATTAATCTGTAAGTGCGGACACAAACTGATCTCCCTAGATCCACCTGGATCTAGAACAAAACATGATAGAATATGACGCTTTCCTTAAGTTTTAAATATTGAATTACTAAGAGGCAAGAATCATGGACATACCTTATGATCGCTTCCTTTAGTCTTTGTTTCTCCCGCTTCGCTCTAGTGCTCTTGTGCAGTCAAGATCAAAACAACACAAACCAACCAAAGTGATAGCGATAGCATAAATTCAATATAAACCTATGTATGTGATCAAGGAATCATACAATAAAACACAACAAGCTTTATAGGAAAGAATCATATTGCTGTATCATATTAAATGTGAAAGAGAGATTACAACCATGGCCTTGATGTCGTAAGGTCCCTTCCAAATGTCCTTTGTTCCCAACACACTTCTTGCTCCAAGGATTTTGAAAGCATATATCTGATAGCTACTCACAATCTATCTTGACAAAGCAAATTTCAAAGCCACTCAAACCAAAGCTAACAAGCTCAAGCTAACCAAAAGCTAACTTTCTCCATGAGAACTCCTCTCCTTTTATAATTTGAAGAGGATAAGGTGAGGAGGTTAGGATGATCCCACTAAATCATGAAAGCGAGTAAGATCCAAACCATTCGGATGCCACCTCACCATA
>ML791485.1:183850-202935 GCA_009831015.1 Picea engelmannii
GCTTCAAATACTAGACGAAGGACTTGACTCAAATAGAGAGGGGGAAAACTATTTCATTTTTTAATGAGCTTGACATAGAAACAAGAACTATGCTCATAACCTCTGTTTCATTTTTTAACGAGGTTGCCACAGAGACGAAAAAAATATCCTCATAGACTCTCTTCTTGATCATGATTTCCAAGAGGACAATGCTCTGGAATGACACCATTTCAAGGGACAAAACTCAGTCATGGTTTCCAAGAGGTCTTCACTGGAAGGAAGAAACACACTCTGGAAAGACACCATGTCGAGGGTCGCGACAGGAGTAAAGAGATTAGGTTCTAACAACCCTATCAAAGAGACCACCATGTCCACTACTGGATCTAAGTCATCAGAAGTTGAAGCCATGGGCAACAACGCCACATAATTGACCTGTAGCGGGGACGATACTGTCTGCATACAAGAACCATTCAGGGAGGCAATCCAGGCGGGGTCAATGAATGAAAGTTGATCAACAGTCACAACTCGTCCATCGTGAGGGAAAGATATCACACGAAAAAGAGTAGACACAATAGTTTTCATGGCATAGACATAATCTCGCCCAAGGAGTAAAGAGAAATCCAAGGAATCCTGGACTACCATGACGTCAATACAGACAGTTTTCCCTTCCAAAGTTACAGGAAACTGAGGAAGGGTCCCTAAAGGTTGACTGGTTCTTCTGTTAAAAGCTAACAGATTCTGTGTAACTGGCGCAAGTGGAGGACAACCCAATGATTGCCAAGCAAAAGAGGACAAAATACTAATAGACGAACCTTCATCTATTAACGTTTTGGTAACGTCCCGACCATAAACCTGTACTGTAATCTGGAAAGGAATGTAAGAGGGAAGACAAGGTCCAGTTAGCACACCCCAATCAAAATGTATGGCCTCATTACTTGGAGGGGGTTCCACGGGAGAAGGTGGAATACCCCTCGACATGGCAGAGTTTGTATCAACGAGAAAAATGTGGGTAGTATCGGATGTACTCTCGAGTGGAAGAGTAGGATTGACCGATGGAGAGATCAGATTGACCACTTGCGTGTCATTCTCCAAGGGGAGAATGGGGTTGTGTTGACGGGAGAAATTGACCGTCTGTCAACTGGGAGAGTGGAACCGGTCCGGGGTTGTCTAAATAACCCAAGCTGTTTGGAATGGACCACCCTGACGAGTTTAACGGCTCCGTTGGCCGCTCTAAGGTCTTCTATGAAAACCAAGAGAGAAATGATCTGAGCTAAGAAATCTAACTAAAGGTGTATAAAACAAACTGAACTACAACTAAGTACAAGAAACTAATTAAAATGGAGGAAACTAGAAACTAATAAAAACAAAGAAAAAGAGCTAATACACTAAATACTAATTATTCTATGAAATCCACTAATTACAATTATAATAACTCAAATCAACTATCTAATTATCAGCTATATTATTTCTTATTCACAAATGTACACTATGAACAACCTACAGATTTGATTAAAACCTGCAAAACTCATGTATACTCTGCCCTAAGACAACCAAGAATCTCTTTTTGATTTTTTATATTTTATGAAAAAGAAACAAACATTACTGAAATTAAACAATCTAATATATTTACTGAAATTAAAAAATCTAATATAAATCTAATTAAACTACTATCTATATTAAACTACTTAATAAAAACAGTAAACAACTAACTAATTAACCTGGAAACGCTCCAAGTCTGCCCTGTGTAAGATGACTTCTTAAGCTGGTTGGAGGAAGAAATTCACACCATGTAGTCGTTAAGCTTTTCGTAAACGATCAGCTGTGCTGCTTCTTGAAGTGTTATACAGGACAAAGAAGACATAAAATAAAATCATAACAATCTTCTGATAATAAATCTCTGCAATAAGGGAAACCTATTATGCAGAAAACTTATATTTAACAATTTAATTTATGAAGAAGACAAAGCTATCATTCACTAAAATGAACTAATAATTGTTATATCTTTTATCGATTTGAAAGAAACAAGATATAGATGACAGTAATAAAATTATATCACTTGAATTTGATTTAGATAGCAAAAGTAATCGTAAACCATAAACAAAATGATATACAAAACTTGAAACAAAGTGTTGATATAGTGAAAAGCAAAATCTATGACAAAACATCAATTCTGCTCTAGTCTGTAACATAATTCTATATCCTTGTTCTCCCACAACTGAGGATGTACTGTATTACAAAAACCATAGGTTTATATAGGTTTCTCACAAGGTAAAACATCCTTGTGAATAATAGCAAATTGTTTTACATAATCTGGGGAAAATCCCAAAATCACCTAAACTAAGGAAATAAAATGCAAGTAGAATCTGTAAAGCATCCCCTAACTGCTCATCATATCTATTGCCAAATTCGAATTTGCCTGCAATAGCACACAAAGATCAAATTAGAAGGATATTTTATTAGGAAAACAATAAAAAAATGACTTTACAGACTTAGCTACAGAATCATCTGATTCTGTAGCTAGTCAAAAATAGCAAACAGGACCAGATCTCAATCAAATCTAATCATCTCTCAATAATTCTTAAAAACGAATTACTAATAATTCAAGTGAAATTATCCTTTAAATCAAATCATATCAAAATACATGCAATCAAAACAGAGTAAAGAGTGCTCTGTTTTTAGTTACAAAATCGGGGCAAATAACAATCATTTTGTTTTGTATCCAAATGCAATTACAAACAAATCGTATGCTGTAATCGAAAATAGATATGATAATAATCGATCCTTATCACAATCGATTGGTTACAGCTGTGTGAAATTTTATCCGATTGTCAAAATGAACAGGTTGTAGCAATTACAATCAAAACAGAACATATCCATCAAAACTTGTTATAGAATGCGGTTGCATGAGTATCGCGTGGTGAACAGACATGCCAAAAATAATAATCATAACCATCCTTGACTCATTATAGTCATAGCAATAAACTGATATCGTTCAAATAAATGCAAAGATAGGCAAATTGTTTAGAATGGAATCAGACTGAAGGAATAACAATCCAACGCATTTCGTTGCAGATCACCACACAGTCAACAGACAGGGTTTTGATAGAGTCAACAAAATCCATAATATAAACCGGGCAAATAACCAAAATGTATAATGCTGAGTTTAATTATAGACGCAAATCATAAGACTGGGATACGATCAATTCATTCCTCAAATCGAATTCAAACGATATATTTGTTACAATCGAATATAGTCCAAATTGAGTCGGTTGAGTATAACAACCATTATTCATATCTATTCGTAATTTGATTATGTAACAAAATGATATTCGAATTGGTACGAACATAGAATATTCAATCGCAACAGCTAACCAATTTTGTCCCTCATATCGCACAGGATATCACCAAATCGAAAAGAGATATTGACTGTGTTCTAAGATTAGGATACCAAAATAACCTGTATTTAGAAAAGATATCAATAACAAAGTATTCAAATCAAATCCAATCATGATCAATCAACTTAAATCTAATTAAAGCTAATCCAAAAATTAATTAACAAAACTTATATACAACAAATGCATGACAGAACAGGTCAACAAATTTCATGAACATGCCATATAAATAGGTGAAAGTTATACCAGCGAGATTGTTGAGGCTATGCCAATTTGGAATTGACGATTGCCGTGGCTGACTCGACATTCTTGAACAGAATTGAACCAGTAGATCGTTGCTTTTTTTCCGAGGGTTGCATCTTTGCATTATGACCAATGAGCTTTGCCACTTGGTTTTCCAAATCATGGATCCTGGATTGCAACATCGGCACATCTGAGTGGTATCTCTCCAACCATAACCCACACTGATCGCAAGGTGGAATAGCAGGTTGAGCAGAAGGGGGGTTCGATGACTCACTAAGGGTTTTACGAGGTAATTCAATGCCAAGGAACTTAGGATCATCCCGCAGATAAGGTGGTAAATTCTTGACAAATTCATATGCAGGCTTGTCACCCAAACCTTCCGAGTAAGGATACTCGTCAGCGAGAAAACGTTCAATCTCTGAATCAGAGTCTTCGCTGACCACGATAGGCTCAGAGTTGGCAGGGGTTTTAGGTTTATTCCTCGCCATGCGAGAGATTAACCTAGCATTTTTCTTTCCTTTAGTATTAGCATTAGCTTCAACTTTAGGTTTTTTGGTTGCGAGTTTAGCAATTTTGACCTGTTTGGTCACAGACATGGGCAAGTTTGTAGGTGGGTCGGGTAGAGGTTTGGGTAGCAAAACATGGTAAGGTACAGGGGTAGGCTGGATTTTGGTCACCATAGGCTTATCAACCTGTGGTGGATTGGATTCTTCAAAGCCATTACGACTGAGAAAATCACCCCAACTGTCACGACGTAACCCCAACTCGTAAACGATAATCATTTTAATTAACCCCAAATGGAAGAGACTGGTATCGGCCTGGCTGTGTTTGTATCTCTTCGCCATCTTAAATAGACTTCTATGAAGGTAGTGAGGTACATTGAGTTCGAAACCCATAAAAACCATCAATAGACGAAGGTGAAACAAGAAAACGAACCCGTACCTTCCCTCGCAAGTGACGAATTGCTTGATTCTCTTGAGCAGGTCGTGCCAGCGTTGTTTTAACATTTTTGCAGGCCATCCTTTGTCGCAGGGTTTCACCATTCGATATTGGAAGAGAAATGTCCACGGGACATCTTCCAATTTACAGTTTTTAGCCCACTTTTGTCCTGTAGTAGGCAGACTGGTTGCCGAGATGAGAAAATGCTCATTAATCTCCAGTTGCACATCCCCAATTTTGGCTCGGTAGCCATCGAATGATAAGGCAAATTGCCAAGCCACGATAGGGTTATAACCATCGAATTTCCTTATGAACGAGAGCCACCCAAATTTCTCCAAGTCGCTATAAGTGCCATCAAACATCAGCAGTGCTTGGCAACCGTTAGGCTCTGCCCTTACGATAGGAGCCATCACTTCTGTGCATAGTAGGGTTTGGTTTGAACAATACAAAACACAGGAGGAAAACAACAAGGCTTAATAGCTGCAAGCGCTCAAAAGGGAATGAATCAATGTAATGCGTGCGAAGGTGGTGGGATTATCACCGCCATGCAGTGTATTAATGACTGGGTACAACGCTGTTCCATCAGTAACCAACACATTAATCGGCCAACCCAACTCGGTGTACAACCAAATCAACGTGCCATCCATCAAATGTAGAACCAACACCATATATTACATTCATGCGCCAAGTGTATAGTTCAATCCAACATGAAATCCAACATTAACCAACGATCCATCATATCAATCAAACGTATTAAACCAATGTTAATCCAATCGTGCCAATGTATAGTTTGAAACTGTGACCGTTCAATGTAAAATCAAACTCACAAAACAATGTTCCAAGCAACGATTCAAACTATAAAATTGAAATTCAAAAGATTAATCAACGCGACTTTGTAAAACTCAAACCATTGCCACTTCATATCAAATCAAACTTATAATAGTATCAATGTGTTTGTTGCACATTCAAATGTTTATATTTCAAATATTTTAGAACATTGCAACCAAAGATCTCATATAATCAATAAGTCAAGAGCTCATAGAAATAAGGATCAAAGCATATAAGACCAAAAATCAATCATGACCTTTATAATCAAATGTAACTAGTAAATCTTCATGCTCAATAGCTTATTAATCAAATAGATCCAAATGCGCAATCAAGGTAAGAGTAGGCCAAGGGACATAGTTTGAAAGAATCTTTTGCAGTCCTGTGATAAACCAATGGTCAAGTGCCTTTCAGGAAAATTAATTAAAGACGACGACAGTCCAAACAACGAAAGAGGTGTTTTCACACTTTCAGTTGTGAAAACTGAATCAAAACCAAATTGTAATTGTCGTAAAAAATGGAACAAATGCCTAGTTGCACAATGCGACGATGATTTGTCGTTTAGGAGACAATAGGTGTAGGCAACTTTTTTTAGAGCAATTAAAAAAATGAATTAGCTGCCAACAATGGCGACACGCTGGGAGAAGCAGTTATCTCTGTCAAAAGAAATGAATTCAGATCAGGACATCAAAGAAAAATTGGACTTTAAAACAACAACCAGAAAATCGTACTAACATCATCATCTACTATGTTTTCGAGCGATGTTTTAAAAGACGGAAACCAAGAACAATCTTTAAGATCAGCAAGTCATGATTTTTATGATAAAATCTATAATACTGTTGGCATGGCCACTGCTGCCAGCAGGCGTCAATAGCCTCGACAGGTTTTCCATTTAACCCACTCGGACGTCTTTATCCTGTCAAGAAGTTCTAGATTAGAATAAGGGACTTTTTAAAAGAGGTTTCGTATAATTTTACAGATTTTCATTTACCCGACATTGCTTCGCTGCCAGCAGGCCTGTTCAGTACCCCAGTGAAGTTGTCTTGGCGCCATGCTTGCATTTACTCGCTGCCAGCAGACCTGTTCAATATCCTGGAGGGTTTACAAACACTTCCCACAACTCTTAATATTTTTATTTTGTTTTTCTTTTATAAATAGCTAAGCGGGGTGATGCTGAAAAATCTTGATATTTTCTCATATTTTTTCAGACCTCATCGGAAATTTTTAAGTACTGTCCTTATTCAGCTCCATAAATGTTTTATTTCTAAAACACTTACTTTGACATGGAGATATCCTTTTGAGTCATTCCTTTACGGAAAAGGGACAGCGTAAAAAGATAAAGATGATCACGACAAACTTCACTTAGAGATTGAAATAGTAAACTTCCTTCAAACAACATTTTCCAATATCATTTTCAGAAATATATATCACTGATGTTTGTACAACCTTCTAGGAGTTATTTCAACGAAGCAATTTTCTTATAGTCTTTGTCTGAATGGCTCAGTGCATAGGCATGCACATGTCTCAAAACACAAAAACACACCAAACTGATCAATCAAATCAAAACCAAAACGAAAACAAAGGAAAAAAATAAAAAGGAAATATTTACATAATATACAAGGGTAAAAATCAAGCAAAGTATCTTTTCAGGGCTTGGCCATTCACCGGATAGGTGTCAAGCTGTCCTTCAAGATTTTGCAAACAAAAGGAACTAGGACCCAACTTTTCAGCAATAAAAAATGGCCCAAGCCACAAATTTTGAAATTTAGTGTGTTTACCCTTCCCTTCGTGTGGTTTGTCCCACTTTAAGACTAGATCACCAACTTCAAAATTTCTATCAGAAGCAGAACTAGAATCGAACCAAATTTTAATCAGTTGTTTATGTTGATCCAGTTTATGCTTGGCTTGGGTTCTTACTTCTTCTAACTTCATCAAAGCGTTTATATGACTTTCTATAGGGGGACATTCTTCTTCTTGAACTTTTTGTGACAATTGAAGCGAAGGAAGAAGAATATGAGGTGGAAAGATGGCTTCTCTGCCATAAACGAGGAAAAAGGGGGAATTACCTATAGCATCTTTGGGTGTTACCCTATCATCCCATAGTGCATTAAGCAGCGCGTTGTGCCAGTTCTTGTGATTTTCAGCCACGGTTCTCTTGATAATTTTGATCAAGTTATTGTTTGTTGATTCTTCTAAGCCGTTACCCTGGGGGTAGTAACTTGCGGAATACTTAAGATTTATTCCTTTTTCTAAGGAAAAGTCACTCATCTCAAGAGAAGAAAAGTATGAAGTGTTATCAAAGACTAGACAATCAGGGATGCCGAAACGGGTGATGATATGCGAGTTTAGAAAGGCGATAACCTGACTTGTGTTAACAGTTTTTAGTGCGGCGGCTTTAGACCATCGAGTAAAGTAATCAGTGGATGTCACAATATAATTGTGCTGTTGTGAAGATGGAGGGTTAATAGGACCAATGATATCAAGGCCCCATTGCTGGAAAGGAGAATCGACTATAACGGGTTGCAAAGGGAAGGCTAGTTTTTGCAATCGCCCTGACGCTTTCTGACAAATGATACATTTACGACACAAGGCGTGGGCATCTCTAAAGAGTGTTGGCCAGTAATAACCGGCTCTTAATACTTTATGAGTAGTGGTATCGCCACCGAAGTGACCACCAGCTTCTCCTGCATGCAACTCAAGCAAGACTTTCTCTGCTTCGTCCTTCTCAAGACAACGCATAAATATGCCATCAAAATTCTGACGAAACAGTATACCGTTAATTAGATGAAAGGAGGTAGAATTTAGTCTCAAAGCTCTTCTCTTGGCAGGGTCAAGGTGACGAGGTTCTGATCCATGTTGAAGACAGTGTCTAATATCGTCGTACCAAGGACTCATTAGGTTTTGTGTGCAACAAATCAAACTCTGATCGCGTTGTTCTAGGTCTGGTGTGTCACTAACTTCTTGTTGTTCAGTTTCTGAATCAACTACCAATTTACACAACCCTTGGCCTCTCACGATCCGGGATGGAGTGATTTCTAAGTCATACTCTTGTAAGGAGGTGACCCAGTTGGCTCTTTTCTCTCCTAACTCTTTTTGCACTAACAAGTTCCTAACGGCAGGGTAAGGGACAATGACCTTCGTTCTTGACTTCAAAAGATAAGACCGGAAATGCTTAACTGCCTTGAAGATAGCGTAGGCTTGTCGATCGACCACTGGATAATTAATTTCAGCACCTTTGAAAGTAGAGCTCATAAAGGCGATGGGTACTTCGTTGTTCTCGACATTATTCTGAGTTAGGACCGCGGCATAGGAATGATCAGAGGAAAAAGTGTAGAGTGTAAAGTCTTGAGAGAAATCAGGGCTCATGAGAGATGGAGCATCAATTATAGCCTTCTTTATATCGTTAAAAGCTTGGTTTTCAGTGGGTCCCCAGTGATATTGGGTGTCCTTCTTAATCAGGTTCTGGAGAGGTCTGACCATTTCGGAGAAACTGGGGACAAATCTTCTCACGAAATTAATCTGGCCTAGGAAGGACTGCATGGATTTCTTGGAAGTAGGCAGGGGAAGTTTAGCGATGACTTGGGTCCTCTCGGGGTCAATAATCATTCCATCACTAGACACAATGAATCCTAGTAATTTACCCTGTTCTACCGCAAATATAGACTTCTTAGGGTTCAAGGAGATGTCGTATTTACGACATCGTAGCAGAACGACTCGTAAGTGAGCTAGATGATCGTTTTTGTTTTTAGAGTAAATGGCCACATCATCTAAGTAGACTATTACGGAGTGAATGATTAAGCCTCGGAAAGCAATATCCATTTCTCTCTGAAAGGTAGCACCAGTGTTAATCAATCCAAAGGGCATCTTGCGATAAGCATAAGTGCCCCACGGAGTATGGAAGGTAGTCTTTAACTGGTCCGACGGAGACATCAAGACTTGGTTGTACCCAGAGAAACCATCTAGCAAAGATAGCCTCTCGGAACCAGATACTTGTTGAAGTATCTGTTCCATGGGAGGGACATGATAATTATCTTTATCAGATGCTTTATTGAGGTTCTGGAAATCGACACAAAGTCGAATTTCCCCATTTTTCTTCCGAACTGGGACGAGGTTGGATACCCATTGAGTGTGTCTAACAGGAAAAATTATTTTAGCACTTAGGAGTTTATTCAATTCTTTTTGTACGGTCGGTTCAATCTTAGGATGCATTTTCCTCAGTTTCTGTTGGAAGGGCAAGGTTTGGTGTTTCATCGGGATGACATGCTGTATAATATTAGGATCGAATGTTTTAAGATCTTCGTAAGTCCAAGAAAAGATATCTTTAAATTCTTTAAATAATTTAACAAAAGCAGCTTTTTCTTGCCTAGAACATCCCAAGCCTAAGTTGATACACTAAGGGTTTTCATTAGTTCCTAAATTGACTTTTTCATAAGTTAATGAGGAACTGTTGGTTTTGCAATTGACCGTCTTTTTAAATTTATCTTCAAAATCATAAAACCTTTCTAGTCTAGCAACAGATTTGGGTAAGGAATTTACCATGTCCGATAGAGCTTCAGGAGATTTCGGATTAGGTATTACCGTAAAGTCATGCAAATTGTCATCATGCGTTTGTTCATCTATCACAACGTCTTGAAAGGTTTCTTCCATGTGCAGAAAGTTAATGATCTGCTGATCATCATCAAATACTCTCCAGTTTGTGATATTGTCTGGAACAGATGGTCGAAACAATAGCTCCACGGAGAATGCATTTGGGGATAAGCCTTCTGCAGGAAGAAGTTTAGAGGCAACATTAGCAAGTAGATCTGCTTCAGTATTATTTGATCTAGGAATGGAATTTTTATTAAAAGCAGAAAATTTATTTATCAAACTCCATACCTCAGACTGGTAACATTTGAGATGCGGGGAAAGACAATGGATTGAATTTCTCACCTGCCTGACCCCTATCTCAGAGTCGCCGAATACAATTAGATTTTGAATGTGCATGTCTAAGGCTTTTCTGAGACCTTGTAACAAAGCCTCATATTCTGCAACGTTGTTAGTGCATTCAAATTCTAATATACAAGCCAATAATGTTTTATTACCTGCCAGATCAATAATGATGCAGCCTGCACCAGCTCCTTCTTTCGAATTGGAACCGTCGAAATATAAAGACCAAATTTGATTTCTATCGGGTTCACAGGATCGTTGGATAGAAGCTGTTGGTTGCGTATATGCTAGGATCTCAGACTGTTGTTCTGGATGGTCGATAGGTGAAACTTTAGCCATGAAATTTCCGAAGTAGGTGTCCATCCCTTGGACTTCAGGTGAATGAGCCGGAGATGTATATGGTTCATTAGGATCATTCAAGTCTGTTACCGTGAACTTGAGGTAGCGCTCACGATTCACCCTGATCTTGTTAGGCTTTCCATTTTCCGAAAGCCATAAGTGAGACCAGTTCATTGCGAAGTAACCATGTAGCTGCTCCTACCAGTCCCTGCTAAAAAACATACCATACACTTCCGGAATATCCACCACAATTATGTCAATAACCTGATGAACCTTAGGGTTAGACGATAATATAATCAATACATTTTTTAGCTCGCCCATAACTTTAACATCTGTTCGATCAAGCTATATGATTTTCAAAGAAGATGGTTCAACTTCAGCGTTAATCTTTTGGCAGACTGACCAGGGCATCACGTTTGACGAGGCCCTTGAGTCAACCATACAGTTATGCACATTTCTGTTGAATATTTCGAAAGTTAAAAGAAAATGAGGTACATTCTTGCGAGTACTTAGAGTTGTAGCTTGTGTTTTCTTACTCGCATTCTCTAAGACTTCTTTATCTGAATTATTTACATTATTTACACTGTTATTTACATTACTTACAGGAGTTACATGAAGGCTTCCTTTATCTTGAGTATCAGGATTGTTTTTTGTGGAAGTCTTCTGCGGAAGTTTGCTTTGCACAACCTTATTACCGTTTGAATTACCATTCTTGCCATTATCTGAAATATTCTGCAACATCTTCTGCAACAAAAATGGAAATTTCAACAACTCATAAATATAAATGTTAGCCCGTAATTTCTTAAGATCTTCAACAACATCATAATCTATTTTAGGGCTAGCATTACTCTTTTTATCTTCTACTGATTTAGATGGATTTGGAGGTAGAGTTGTGGTGTTATCGGCAGGAGGTTGGTTTGCGGTCTTGTTCCTAGTATTGTAAGGGTGCACAGTCTCGAAGTTAGCTTGAAAGATACTATCAGAGAGGTGACCAAAGATATTTGGAGAAGACTCTTCTTCTTGGGTTGTTTCCTGCTCAACTTCCTCTTGAGGAATGTCAGGAGGGATCAAGTCATCTTGGGCTCCTAGAATTGTCTGTAGAGCACATTGCAAACTTTCTAGGTTCAAGCCTTCAGGGTTTGGATTAGGCTGGTTTGGGGGAAAAGGCTTTCGGAAAGGAGGTTTGTAGGGTCCTTTACTTGAAGAGGCTTCCTCGGTCGACCTTTTTAAGTCTATAACTTGATTAGATAACTTTTGTACAACTTTGGTTAAATTTTCCAAATCAGAGTTTTCGGATTTATTTTTGTTTTGTGTAGGTCTGGGAAGAATTTCAATCTTTTTCTTGGAAGAAGAAACAGTCTCAGTTTCGTTTCTAGAAGAATCCTTAAGACTAATAATGTCTTTTTCAATTTGCGTAGCCTCTTCGAAGGCTTCTAACAACGTGGCCTTTTTGGATCTTTTCACCCAAATAGCTATACTTTGATGTAAAGCTTTGGTGTAGTAAGCTATTACAAGGCTTTCTGCTAGCATAGAGTCTGCAGGGATTCGATTTTTAAGTGTTAAAAATCTTTGATTAAAATATTTAACTCTTTCTTTTGCATTCATTTTTAAGTTTGAAAGATCCATGACTAAGACTTCAGGAGGTTTTCCATCTCTGAATTTTTCCAAAAAACATGACTCAAACTTTTCCCAAGACACTATAGTGTGGGGATGTTGGGCAAAGTACCAAGTGGATGCATTACCCTCAAAGGTGTACGGGAACAACCTACAGACAACATCTTCATGTTCAACATTACGGAGTCTGATGGCTAACATAAATTTTTTGATATGATCTTCTGCTATCTGTTTTGAATCAGGATCAAACCTAGGAAGACATTTCTATGGGTGCTTAGGTAAAGGGTGCTGGTCTCTAGGTACAGCTACAGCGTCCTGGTCCAACCAAGGTCTAGTAGGGTTGTTCTGATTTGCCATTGGGGATGGAGGTGTGGAAGGTTGAGAAGGTGGTTTGCCTTCGTCAGAAGAGGAATCTCCTCCAGAAGAAGAAGGAGATGAGGGAGGTGGTGAAGGAGGTATCCCAGATCCTCCTGCAGTAGGATTTGTTTTTGGATCTGTAGGATTCACAGTAAGGTCTATGTCACCTAATTGTTCTCTGACTTCAGAGAAGTCTAAAGGTTGACCCCACAGGCTCTGTGTGATTTAATAAGAGATTGTCTAAAAATTTCTTGTATATCACCACCTGTAGGATTAGGGGTTGCTGGCTCAACTGTGATCTGAGGATCTTCGGTTGAAGTAGTTGTCGTTTGAGGGGGGATACTATCGAATGAATGGCTTCTAGTCACTATATGGGAGCGATTAGGGGGTGGAGGAGTCTTGCGACCACCTCGTGCCATCAATTTAGTTTGGCCCTCCTTCTAGCGCCATTTGTTGACGGGCGAAATTGACCGTTCGTCAACTGGGAGAGTGGAACCGGTCCGTGGTTGTCTAAATAACCCAAGCCGTTTGGAATGGACCACCCTGATGAGTTTAACGGCCTCCGTTGGCCGCTATAAGGTCTTCTATGAAAACCAAGAGAGAAATGATCTGAGGTAAGAAATCTAACTAAAGGTGTATAAAACAAACTAAACTACAACTAAGTACAAGAAACTAATTAAAATGGAGGAAACTAGAAACTAATAAAAACAAAGAAAAAGAGCTAATACACTAAATACTAATTATTCTATGCAATCCACTAATTACAATTATAATAACTCAAATCAACTATCTAATTATCAACTATATTATTTCTTATTCACAAATGTACACTATGAACAACCTACAGATTTGATTAAAACCTGCAAAACTCATGTATACTCTGCCCTAAGACAACCAAGAATCTCTTTTTGATTTTTTATATTTTATGAAAAAGAAACAAACATTATTGAAATTAAACAATCTAATATATTTACTGAAATTAAACAATCTAATATAAATCTAATTAAACTACTATCTATATTAAACTGCTTAATAAAAACAGTAAACAACTAACTAATTAACCTGGAAACGCTCCAAGTCTGCCCTGTGTAAGATGACTTCTTAAGCTGGTTGGAGGAAGAAATTCACACCATGTAGTCGTTAATCTTTTCATAAACGATCAGCTGTGCTGCTTCTTGAAGTGTTATACATGACAAACAAGACATAAAATAAAATCATAACAATCTTCTGATAATAAATCTCTGCAATAAGGGAAACCTATTATGCAGAAAACTTATATTTAACAATTCAATTTATGAAGAAGACAAAGCTATCATTCACTAAAATGAACTAATAATTGTTATATCTTTTATCGATTTGAAAGAAACAAGATATAGATGACAGTAATAAAATTATATCACTTGAATTTGATTTAGATAGAAAAAGTAATCGTAAACCATAAACAAAATGATATACAAAACTTGAAACAATGTGTTGATATATTGAAAAGCAAAAGCTATGACAAAACATCAATTCTGCTCCAGTCTGTAACATAATTCTATATCCTTGTTCTCCCACAACTGAGGATGTCCTTTATTACAAAAACCATAGGTTTATATAGGTTTCTCACAAGGTAAAACATCCTTGTGAATAATAGCAAATTGTTTTACATAATCTGGGAAAAATCCCAAAATCACCTAAACTAAGGAAATAAAATGCAAGTAGAATCTGTAAAGCATCCCCTAACTGCTCATCATATCTATTGCCAAATTCGAATTTGCCTGCAATAGCACACAAAGATCAAATTAGAAGGATATTTTATTAGGAAAACAATAAAAAATTGACTTTACAGACTTAGCTACAGAATCATCTGATTCTGTAGCTAGTAAAAAATAGCAAACAGGACCAGATCTCAATCAAATCGAATCATCTCTCAATAATTCTTAAAAACAAATTACTAATAATTCAAGTGAAATTATCCTTTAAATCAAATCATATCAAAATACATGCAATCGAAACAGAGTAAAGAGTGCTCTGTTTTTAGTTACAAAATCGGGGCAAATAACGATCATTTTGTTTTGTATCCAAATGCAATTACAAACAAATCGTATGCTGTAATCGAAAATAGATATGATAATAATCGATCCTTATCACAATCGATTGGTTACAACTGTGTGAAATTTTATCCAATTTTCAAAATGAACAAGTTGTAGCAATTACAATCAAAACGGAACATATCCATCAAAACTTGTTATAGAATGTGGTTGCATGAGTATCGCGTGGTGAACAGACATGCCAAAAATAATAATCATAATCATCGTTGACTCATTATAGTCATAGAAATAAACTGATATCGTTCAAATAAATGCAAATATAGGCAAATTGTTTAGAATGGAATCAGACTGAAGGAATAACAATCCAACACATTTCGTTGCAGATCACCACACAGTCAACAGACAGGGTTTTGATAGAGTCAACAAAATCCATAATATAAACTGGGAAAATGATCGAAATGTATAATGCTCAGTTTAATTATAGACGCAAATCATAAGACTGGGATAGGATCAATTCATTCCTCAAATCGAATTCAAACGATATATTTTTTACAATCGAATACAGTCCAAATTGAGTCGGTTGAGTATAACAGCCATTATTCATATCTATTCGTAATTTGATTATGTAACAAAATGATATTCGAATTGGTCCGAACATAGAATATGCAATCGCAACAGCTAACCAATTTTGCCCCTCATATCGCACAGGATATCACCAAATCGAAAAGAGATATTGACTGTGTTCTAAGATTAGGATACCAAAATAACCTGTATTTAGAAAAGATATCAATAACAGAGTATTCAAATCAAATCCAACCATGATCAATCAACTTAAATCTAATTAAAACCAATCCAAAAATTAATTAACAAAACTTATATACAACAAATGCATGACAGAGCAGGTCAACAAAGTTCATGAACGTGCCATATAAATASGTGAAAGTTATACCAGYRAGATTGTTGAGGCTATGCCAATTTGKAATTGAYGATTGYYGTGGYTGACTCGACATTCTTGAACADAATTGAACCAGTWGTTCRTTGYTTTTTGTCYRAGGGTTGCATCTTTGCATTATGACCAGTGAKCTTTGCCACTTGGTTTTCCAAATCATGGATCCTGGATTGCAACATCGGCACATCCGAGTAGTATCTCTCCAACCATAACCCACACTGATCGCAAGGTGGAACAACAGGTTGAGCAGAAGGGGGGTTCGATGACTCACTGAGGGTTTTACGAGGTAATTCAATGCCAGGGAACTTAGGATCATCCCGCAGATAAGGTGGTAAATTCTTGACAAAGTCATATGCAGGCTTGTCACCCAAACCTTTCGAGTAAGGATACTCGTCAGCGAGAAAACGTTCGATCTCTGAATCAGAGTCTTCGCTGAACACGATAGGCTCAGAGTTGGCAGGGGTTTTAGGTTTATTCCTCGCCATGCGAGAGATTAACCTAGCATTTTTCTTTCCTTTAGTATTAGCATTAGCTTCAGCTTTAGGTTTTTTGGTTGTGGGTTTAGCAATTTCGACCTGTTTGGTCACAGACATGGGCAAGTTCGTAGGTGGGTCCGGTAGAGGTTTGGGTAGAAAAACATGGTAAGGTACAGGGGTAGGCTGGCTTTCGGTCACCATAGGCTTATCAACCTGTGGTGGATTGGATTCTTCAAATCCATTACGACTGAGAAAATCACCCCAACTGTCATGACGTAACCCCAACTCGTAAACGATAATCATTTTAATTAACCACAAATGGAAGAGACTGGTATCGGCCTGGATGCGTTTGTATCTCTTCGCCATCTTAAACAGACTTCTATGAAGGTAGTGAGGTACATTGAGTTCAAAACCCATAAAAACCATCAATAGACGAAGGTGAAACAAGAAAAGGAACCCGTACCTGCCCTCGCAAGTGACAAATTGCTTGATTATCATGAGCAAGTCATTCCAGTGTTGTTTTAACATTTTTGCAGGCCATCCTTTGTCGCAGGGTTTCACCATTCGAGACTGGAAGAGAAATGTCCATGGGACATCTTCCAATTTACAGTTTTTAGCCCACTTCTGTCCTGTAGCAGGCAGACTGGTTGCCGAGCTGAGAAAATGCTCATTAATCTCCAGTTGCACATCCCCAATTTTGGCTCGGCAGCCATCGAATGATAACGCAAATTGCCGAGCCACGATAGGGTTATAACCATCGAATTTCCTTATGAACGAGAGCCACCCGAATTTCTCCAAGTCACTATAAGCGCCATCAAACATCAGCAGTGCTTGGCAACCGTTAGGCTCTGCCCTTACAATAGGAGCCATCACTTCTGTGCATGGTAGGGTTTGGTTTGAATAATACAAAACGCAGGAGGAAAACAACAGGGCTTAACAGCTGCAAGCACTCAAAGGGGAATGAATCAATGTAATGCATGCGAAGGTGGTGAGATTATCACCGCCATGCAATGTATTAATGACTGGGTACAACGCTGTTCCATCAGTAACCAACACATTAATCAGCCAACCCAACTCAGTGTACAACCAAATCAACGTGCCATCCATCAAATGTAGAACCAAAACCATATATTACATTAATGTACCAAGTGTATAGTTCAATCCAACATGAAATCCAACATTAACCAACGATCCATCGTATCAATCAAACGTATTAAACCAATGTTAATCCAATCATGCCAATGTATAGTTTGAAACTGTGACCGTTCAATGTAAAATCAAACTCACAAAACAATGTTCCAAGCAACGATTCAAACTATAAAATTGAAATTCAAAAGATTAATCAACGCGCCTTTGTAAAACTCAAACCATTGCCACTTCATATCAAATCAAACTTATAATAGTATCAATGCGTTTGTTGCACATTCAAATGTTTATATTTCAAAGATTTTAGAACATTGCAACCAAAGATCTCATATAATCAATAAGTCAAGAGCTCATAGCAATAAGGATCAAAGCATATAAGACCAAAAATCAATCATGACCTTTATAATCAAATGTAACCAGTAAATCTTCATGCTCAATAGCTTATTAATCAAATAGATCCAAATGCACAATCAAGGTAAGAGTAGGCCAAGGGACATAGTTTGAAAGAACCTTTTGCAGTCCTGTGATAAACCAATGGTCAAGTGCCTTTCAGAAAAATTAATAAAAGACGACGATAGTCCAAACAACGAAAGAGGTGTTTTCACACTTTCAGTTGTGAAAACTGAATCAAAACCAAATTGTAATTGTCGCAAAAAATGGAACAAATGCCTAGTTGCACAATGCGACGATGATTTGTCGTTTAGGAGACAAGAGGTGTAGGCATCTTTTTTTAGAGCAATTAAAAAAATGAATTAGCTGCCAACAGGTTGACAAGTGGAAATGAATCAACTGCTTGGGTTTCACTCTCTAACGGGAGAGTGGGGTTGCCCGAGGATGGTATCGGTTCAACCACTTTGTCAACTGGTTCAACTAAGGACGTGACCAGATTGACGACATGATCAATCGGATTAATCGGTGACGGGACCAGAGTGATCATTCCATCAACTATTGGAGGGTTGAGAGAAAGATTATGGTAAGCAGCTGGAAGTTGAGGCTGTGAAACAATCATGTCTTCCAGTAATTTCGAGGCTTCGTCCATACAAGGGCAAAGGTGAGTGAGATGACTCCCTTTTCATAACATGCATGGGAACTTGACTCTACTTTTCTTCTTCCCAACCGTATCATGGTTGGTTGACGGGAGGTTGTCAGCATGTTGTTCAGAGGCTAACGACATAGGTTGGCGAGGGTGTGTAGACCATGCTTCTACAACCTTGGATAGACCAGAGCAATCCTTAAGAAGATGGCTACCCTTACAAAGTCTGCAAGGGTACTTGGGCTTACGGGTTGTTTGGGCGATATTGACATCATCAACACTCCCAGCACGATTAACAGTAACTGGTTGTTTTCCAACATGTTTGACAGTGGTTGGAGGTTTTGACCCTTGCTTATTTTTCTTCTTCTTATTCTTCCTTTTCTTCTTCTTTTTATTCACCGAGTTACTAGCTTTCAGAACTTTCGCTCGACGAAGAAGATGGAATGGAAGGCGACCTTGCAAGTGAAGAAGGTGAATAAGACCTTACTGGTGAAGACAGTGAAGGATCAACATGAGGTTGATGTTCTTGGGGGGAAGTGCTTATGAATGAAGCACTTACTGCATTCGGGATGACCTGAGTGGAAAACAACCATACCGGTAATCCAATAGTGAGACCTGGAAGTCTCAAAGTAGTGATGTGAGGAGGACCAATGTTTCCGTAAGAAGGAAAAACAAAAGGTTCCCCTGGAACAGAGGTTCCTTCATTGGTCATTTCGGGAACTGACGCCATGAAAAACAAAAATCCAATCTAGAGTCCACTAGGGAAAACAAACAACACACGCTAAAAATCTAGGAAGCAAGCAAACAAACAAAACCTTCTCACAATGAATGCAC
>ML791485.1:202985-224474 GCA_009831015.1 Picea engelmannii
AAGAAACCCAAACTAAAAGTTTTCTTTTAAAGAGAACTATTCAGAAGAAATTTGATCTTTCCCTAAACAATTCTAAAGAAAACACACGCTTTGTAATTGAAAGACACTCAAAGCAAGAGACTAATCCTTCAAAACCAAACAAATAAAAGGTGGCTAAAATCAACTCAAAGGATGTCAAGCAAACTGTAAACAGATCAATATAAGCTCCAAAAGTTCAATCCAGCTGATCAAAGCAAAACTGGGCATCAAAAAATAGGACATCCTAATTCCAAACATAAATTTAAAATGGGTTCGCAGCCTAGCTATAGGGTGCAGTCCGAACATTAGTGAAGTTCACAGGCTAGACACAGGTAGGGTGCGAACACCTCACATTGGATTACACAGTAGGGTATGAACTCAGATGATTCTCACAGGCCACTAAAGGGTACAGTGCGAGAATGTCTGTAAACACAAAATTTGGAAAAAGGACAAAATTTTTGAGTGAACTTTCAAATCCAGAGAGTCTTGATGGATCTCCCACAGACTCAGAGACCAGAAAACAAGCAATCAAATCAAGGGAAACTAGACTAACTAGGAAACAATCTGTTCCCCAGTGGAGTCACCAATTTTGTTTCAGGATTAATCCGTAAGTGCAGACACAAACTGATCTCCCTAGATCCACCTGGATCTAGAACAAAACAGGACAGAATAGAACGCTTTCCTTAAGTTTTAAATATTGAATTTACTAAGAGGCAAGAATCATGGACATACCTTATGATCGCTTCCTTTAGTCTTTGTTGCTCCCGCTTTGCTCTAGTGCTCTTGTGCAGTCAAGATCAAAACAACACAAACCAACCAAAGTGATAGCGATAGAATAAATTCAATATAAACCTATGTCTGTGATCAAGGAATCATACAATAAAACACAAGAAGCTTTATAGGAAAGAATCATATTGCTGTATCATATTAAATGTGAAAGAGAGATTACAACCATGGCCTTGATGTCGTAAGGTCCCTTCCAACTGTCCTTCGTTCCCAACACACTTCTTGCTCCAAGGATTTTGAAAGCATAGATCTGATAGCTACTCACAATCTATCTTGACAAAGAAAATCTCAAAGCCACTCAAACCAAAGATAACAAGCTCAAGCTAACCAAAAGCTAACTTTCTCCATGAGAACTCCTTTTATAGGTTGAAGAGGATAAGGTGAGGAGGTTAGGATGATCCCACTAAATCATTAAAGTGAGTAATATCCAAACCATTTGGATGCCACCTCACCATAAAAGTTTCTCCTTCTAGAAGATTCGAGAAAACACTCATTTTCCCCACGTGCTGGTATTCTCACACCCTAGCTATAGAGAAACCTGCGAACACCTTGCACCCTGGCTATAGTGCAACCTATGAGAATGACCCATTCTCGCACCGTGCCTATATAGCAACCTGCGAACATCCTTTTTTATAAGGTTTTTACATAGGAAAATGCAACTTCTTTTCTCAGGAAAAGTTCTTCTCCCTTCTCTCTTTAGGAACTCAAGCCACTGTGACCCCTCTGAAGGCAATATATAGGTTTACATCATTAACGATCATAGGGATGACGAAAATAATGTGTAACAAGCGCTCCCTCAAAAGGGCCATCAGAGTGTTATAGCGCTCCCAAGTAGGCTTTAGGGGGGTGCCAACACTCCTGAGAGTTGAATTACTCCTTCAAAAGGGATGATACAGTGTTATAACTCCCCCAGATAGACTATAGGGGAGTGCCAACACTCCTGAGAGAGGTATAGGGGAGCGCTCTCCTCCAAAAACTCAGTTTTTTGGGTTCTTTCAGATGGCAAGAGGTTCATAAGACCAGTTAACCATTCCTCCTCTTCCAAATCAAGTGTTTGATGTGTGTCAAGTGTCCTTCTCATGTCGTTATAGGCATGACATAGGCATCATGGCAGTATTCTTTCCTTGACACTTGCGACACTTGTGAGCAAAATGCGACACTTGCGACACTTGTAATGATGATACTTTCGACACTATCGAAGTGAGTAATTTTGATATGTAATAAGGTTGAACGACGAGGATGGGTGAAGTGAGTGATGAGCGCTCTTTGAGAGGGGGTGAGCCTGTTAGCCCGAGAGAGGGTGCTATTTTTACGAGTGCCCCTCTTGGGCTTTCCTTGCTCCCTTGGCATGGTGGGGGGGACAGGGAGGTGGTGGAAGGAGTGAGTGGATGTTGTGGAGAGGTATAGGGTGCAGTGGAGGGAGACAAAGGAGGAAGAATAGAGTGAGGTAGAGTGGATGTCCCTGGTTCGTAGGGGGCGGATGGAGGCAAGGAGGATGCCACTGATGCACAGGGAAAGAACAATGGTGCTAGAGGTATCATGAGGGCCAAAGTGGACTGCAGAGAGAGAACACCAGATAGAGAATGAAGTGAATTGAGTCTGGGAGCTACACTTTACTCCATAAGATCCTGAAATGACCCTTGTGATCGCCATTGAAGTCCGATGGGACCTCTGCAACCTCCTGTTACATATTGACTGGCTAGTTCTCTTTCCCAAGAGCCCATCCAAGCGCACTAACATAATTCCCCTCATGGTGTGATCCATGGGGGAGTAATTGCCAAGGGGGTGGCAATCGGGGTTAATAACTCCCCCGGCTTCCCTGATCCAGCTTTCCTTCACTTCTGACCAGGTGGCACCCCATCCGGGTGCACTTTTATACCAATGTTAAAAACATAACACGTAAAACAATTTAAACACGTGTCACTGAAAAATAAAGGAATTTTTGGGTGGGATTCAAGGCCATATGTGAAGACGTTTACATGCTTATCTTCCACTGACACTACCCACTAGAGCTGATCAAATAATTGTGCTACCAGTTCTTTCCCTCTAGTGTAACCTTGCTGAAGATGTTGGTCAATGGAAGTATGTTGAAGTCCTATTTGTTTTGACATAAAGAACAAAGGTCAGCCTTGAAATACATGCTTTCATGCTATAAAAAGAATAAACACTATCCTAAAAATGTTAATGATATATTTTTCAGGTTGTTTCTCCAACGATTTTGTTAACAATTTGCTCATGGTATCAAAAAAATTTCTCTTAGTTTTCAAACAAATAATGAGTCGGGTGTTTTCTAGTTTCTATGACATTATCGAATTTTGAGTCACTTGAATATTTGAAAAAGGGGAACCCTTTTGCTTGCAGGGTTAGGCTTGTTCGAGATATATTTTTTCCATCAAACAATGGATGAGATGAAACCGAAAACATGCAATCTTCTAGTAGGTAGACCAAATGCCTGTAATCACAATTCATTATCCATGGAGTAAGTTGTTCCATAAATTTGATAATCAGATACTTCTGGGAGAAGGAATTCAATAGTTTTAGGACAGTGAAGGAATGGAGAGGTATGGTACAATGAAGGGATGTTTTGTTCTAACATAATAGGAATTAATCTTGTTGGCTCCTGGTCGCTACCCTCACGGTCCAACCCGCTTCTCACCAAGACCTTCTTTACACAGGCCCGAAGAGTCTAAGAACTCTTCCAACTCCCCTCGGGAGTTACCCACAGTAACTCTTTCGGTGATCTCCCCTTCGTAAATTGGGAAATCAGAATTCGCGAGCTCGCGAGTTTAATTCTAACACTATCGGGTCTTTCACCTCCCCGAATCCCGATGGTCAAAGCCAACGGTCCCTCTTCCGTCGGGGAATTTCCCTATCGGGAAATCGACATATGAAAGGTCACAATCCCTTCACCTCTCCAAACCCCAAGCTCCGAGGTGTCTATTCTCCGCTATAGCGCCACCTATCCTCCACTATATCCCATGGTCCCACTCGCCACGTCACTTCGGGATTTTGCGGATCGCGGATCCACGATACAAGTTTTTCGTGTGGTCAAAAACCCCGAACGCCGAACCCTGATATGGTGGGATCGCGTGCCGCCTGTCCCTGCTCTGATCGATGACTCCCATTAAATCGGGAAATCGCGACTCGCGATTTCAAGAGGTGTAAAACTCTTGCCTCGCCAAACTCCGAACGCCGAATCCCGATGGGCGTTTGTCCTCACTGCACTTACGGGTTAACTTCCCCACAACTTCTCCTCAATCCAACGATCCTCGGGACTTCGAAATTTCCTCTCCACGAACCTTGACCGTTGATTCTCCTCCTTTTGAGATTTCTTCCGCTTCAAAGTCTCGTCCTGCTCGAGCCTCTCCTGGGTCTTGCTTCCAGGAACTTCGAAGGGTCTATCCCTCCTGAGCTTTGTTAATTTTCTCCCTCAGGGGCTCCTGCACAAACTGCCTACGTTCGACCTTCAAACACCTTCAAGGGTTGACTCGCCAGACTCTGAGCGCTCACAACCTCAGAAAATTCCTGCCTTCTTCTCAGACAACTGCTGAGACTTCTATTTCGCCCGCACTTTCCATCCACAGTTATAAGAACTCAATTCAACTCCTGGGTAGATGAGAATAAGGGTTTAACTGTAGAGCCTCCTCAACGCACTCTATGCGGAGGAATTCAACCGCACTTGATGCAGGAATCTCCCGGCTCAAATAGAGAAACAATTGGAACTCACTCTCCTCTCACAAACTTCAATTCAACTATGAAATCTCACACGCAGCATATCAAAGCAAACGCATGACAGAAAGAAAAAACATACAAGAGCACAATATCAACACAGAGAAACAACACAAACCATGAAGTTGAATCAAAGACTCTTCTCTATTAATTCAATCTGTACATGGGTGTTCTATACAAGTTCTCTTCTCTGCTCTTCTTGCTCTCAATGATAATAATACAATGATACAAAGGAGGGTGCCTATATTCCGTTTTCCCTCTCGAAATCTGAAGCTATCAAATCTACAATAAATTCCTATCTACAACATTAAAACTATTAAATGCCTTCCTATCTATAACACAATACAAGTGCGCTTCATTAACTCTTCACATTAATGTTCTGCGCAACAAATATCAAATACATTTCAAAAAGAAGTTTTACTGGCTTGTCCAGCTGTCTTTCTCTGCTCCACGCACTGGCTCGCTTGATGAGTTGTAGATGCTCCTGCATCATACTCCTCAGCTCAAAAGATTTCATGGGATCCTTTCCATGAGCTCCTGCACTGTGTGTCTATGCTTTTGTATTACTACCTCTGTCTCCCAGCTGGCATCCTCCACTGGGTGATTCTTCCACTTCACCAGGTATTCAAAATACTGCATTCTCCTGGTCCTCCTGCCTACTCTTTTATCCAGTATGCACTCCATCTGAGGCTTCTGTGCAACTGGTAACTGCTCCTGCCACTGGACCATTGGTTCCTCAGTTCCAGTGTTTGCTTCTCTAGCCCTGTAGGGGTATAAATCCGAAATGTTAAAAATCGGAGATATCCTGATGCCCTCTGGCAACTCAAGATCATATGCATTTTCCCCGAATTTCTTTAGGACTCTGCATGGCCCAATTTTCTTCATCTTGAGTTTGTTATATGTTCCCTGTGGGAACCTTTCCTTCCTTAAGTGTGCCAGAACCATATCCCCAACTTCAAACTGAAGCTGTCTCTTTCTCTGATCGGCTCTGCGCTTATACTCTTGATTCGCCTTCTGCAGCCACTGCTTCACCTGCGTGTGAAGTTCTTGCATCACTTCAGCGAATTCTTCAGCCCTCACGCTACTAGTTTCAGCCTATTCTGACTCCCTGAGCTAAGAAACTCCTCTCAGCTGTGTCCCATACAAAATTTGGAATGGACTCTTACTTGTACTTCAATTCACCGAATCGTTGTACTCGAACTCAGCCTGTGGCAATATCTGGTCCCAACTACTGTGATGCTCTGTCACCAGACTTCTCAATAAATCCCCTAAGCTTCTGTTGACCACTTCCGTCTGCCCATCTGTCTGGGGGTGATAAGTAGAACTGAATGCTAAGTCTTTCCCTAGCTTCTTCCATAGAATCCTCCAAAAATGACCTATGAACTTGGTATCCCGATCCGAGACTATGCTTCTCGACAATCCATGCAATCTAACGATTTATTTGAAAAACAAATTTGTGATGTGAGTTGCATCGCTGGTCTTATGACACAGAATGAAATGTGCCATCTTCGAGAACCTATATACCACCACAAAAATGGAATCAACTCCCCGTTGTGTTATTGACAATCCCAGAACAAAATCCATACTAATGGCTTCCCATGGCCTTTTAGGTATGGGAAATGGCTGATATAACCCCGTGTTTTGCTTTCGACCCTTCGCATGTTGACATATCCGACACCTGTCAACAAAGTGCTTAACATCTGCTCGCATGCCTGGCCAATAATACGATTCGCTCAGCTTGGCGAATGTTTTGTCATGCCCAAAATGACCTGCTAAACCTCCACTATGTTTTTCCTTCACCAAATTCTCTCTCATGGAGCAATTCGGTATGCATAATTGATTGCCCCTGAACAGAAATCCTTCCTGGATCATATATTCCATCCACGGACTCTGATCCCTGAGAACTGGATTCCTGGCTGCTTCATAAGCTTCTCCGAAGTCTGCATCACCTGCATACATATCCTTCAGATTTTCAAAACCCAACGTCTTGATTTTGAACTCCTGCAGCAATAAACATTTCCTACTCAAAGCATCAGCTACTTTGTTAGCAGTCCCCGAAATGTGCTTGATGACAAATGTGAAATTCTGCATGTATTCCACCCACTTCGCATGCTTTTGATTCAGCTTCTCCTGCTGACTTACAAACTGCAATGCATGGTTATCGCTGTACAAAACGAACTCCTTGGGTATCAAATAATGCCTCCACCTTTTTAATGCCTGTATGATGGCATAGAATTCTTTATCGTACGTGGAGTATTTCAGCTTGGCATCATCCATATTCTCGCTGTAATATGCAACAAGTCGGTCATCTTGACTCAGGACCCCTCCAATAGCGTATCCGCTCACATCACATTTCACCTGAAATGTTTTCTGAAAATTAGGCAACACCAGAATTGGTTGCTCTGTGATCTTTCACTTCAACAGATTGAAGCTTATTTCAGCCTCTGCTGTCCAATGAAAAACCTTATGCTGCTTCTTCACAGTGTCCATCATTGCGGTGCTAATTCCACTAAAATTCCGAATGAATTTCCTATAGAAGCTAGCCAAACCGTGAAAACTCCTTACCTCAAAAACGTTCCTCGGTGATGGCCAATTCCTGATCACCTCCACCTTCTCAGGATCCATCTTCAATTCGTTCACCGATATTACAAAACCCAAATAAATGAGTTCTGTCTGCATGAACGAGCACTTCTTCAAATTTATCAGCAGCTTCTCCTGCTGTAGCCTTCTCATTACAGTGGCTAAATGCCTCAAGTGGTCAGCCTTGGTCTTGCTGAAAATTAATATGTCGTCCAGGTATACGACCACAAATTTGCCAATGAATTCCCACAGGACTTCATTCATCAGCCTCATAAAAGTACTTGGTGCATTTGTCAATCCAAACGGCATGACCATCCATTCGTACAAAACTTCGTTTGTTTTGAATGATGTCTTCCATTCATCTCCCTCTCTCATCCGGATCTGATGATATCCGCTCTTGAGATCAATTTTGGAAAAGTAATTTTCCCCACTCAGGCAATCCATCAGATCGTCCATTCTCGGCAGTGGAAATCTGTACCTGATGGTGATTTTGTTAATCGCCCTGGAGTCTGTACACATTCTCCAACCTCCATCCTTCTTTGGACTTAGCACTATTGTAACAACACACGGACTGAGACTCTCCCTTACCAGTCCTTTGTCCAGCAGATCCTGTACCTGCCTTTTGACCTCCTCGTTCTCCTAAGGTGTCAATCTGTACGCTGCTTTATTCGGTAGACTTTCTCCCGGTATGAGATCGATGTGATGACTCACACTCCGCATCGGTGGCAAAGAACGAGGTAGTTCGTCCACGATGATATCAGCAAACTCTCCCAACAGTTCCTGAATCTCCTCTGGTAAGTCGTCCACTCTTGTGCTTGTCATGACAATTCTTGGCTTCTTGACAATAAAGAACTGTGGATCTTCATGCTTCTCCATCTCCGTGAGAAGCTCCTTCCCACTCATGAGAAGTATTGTGCTGGTTACCTCCGGCTTCACTTCTTTATATTTTATCAGAAGAAATGTATGTGATCTCCCATCCTTCTCCAAGGTGTATGTGTTCATCCTCCCATCATGAACAACATTTCTATCATACTGCCATGGTCTTCCCAGCAATATGTGACATACGTCCATGGGAATGACATCACATAAAATATCATCATGGTAATTCCCGATTTTGAATTTAACTAAGCATTGTTTAGTGACACTTACCCGGTGTCCTTTCTGTAACCACGAGACTTTATATGGACTCGGGTGCTTCGTCGTTTCGAGCTCCAGCTTTTCCACCATTTCGGATGAAACGAGATTGTCTGTGCTCCCACTGTCAACTATGACTTTACATTTTCTGTCCTTGGTTGTGCAATCCGTTCTGAACAGTCTGCTTCTTTGCACTGCGCTCTCCACCTCTTTCTCTGGTGCTAAGAGAACTTTATGCATTCCCAGTGACCTTCCGCTGTCTGCATCTTCTGTCTCAGCATCACGCCTCTGCGCCTCAGTGACATGAGCTTCACTCCTATCCACTTTCCTGTCTGGACAGTCAACGGCTTTATGTCCATCTTTCCCACATGTAAAACATGTGATGATTCCTCCACGGCCTCTTCCTCTACCTCGGGTACGAGGAAATGCGTTGGTGTCAGCATATCCGCCACCCTGATCTGCATGCTGCCTCCTCGGCTCAGCATATTTTTGCCTTGGTTGTGAGGTTCCACCTCTCTCAACCTTTCCCTGAGGTCTTTTCCATTCCTCCTTGGGTTTCTGGAATTTTTCTTGGGCAACTGCTTTGCCTCTGGGCTGACTCCTGCCTCGCCCTCGCTGTCCCTGCTTGCGGCTCAGCTTCTCCTCAGCTTTGAGAGCCAATTGGTAAGCATCTTCCACCATCCGGATGGTCAGCATGCTTAGCTCATCCTGAATGTCGTACCTCAATCCATTCAGGTATCTCGCCACCTTCTCGTCATCACTCTCCCGATGACCAGCTCGAATGTTGAGCCTATAAAATTCCTCAGTGTACTCCTTCACCGACATCATCTTCTGTCTCAGGTTTTGCATCTTCCTGAACATAATGATTTGGTAGTCTCTCGAGATGAATTTCACTTTCATCTTAGCAATCATCCTGTCCTAGCTCTTGATTTTTTGTTTTCCTTTGCAGCGCCTATCCGCCTGCAACTCATCCCACCATAAGGCTGCATGTCCCTTCAACTTGGTTACAGCATGCCTTACCTTCTTGTCCTCTTCGATATCTTCGTAATAGAAGTAGCTATCGAGTGCTCGGATCCAATCCAACAACTCTTATGCATTTAGACTCCCCTCATAGACGGGAATGTCCATTTTGGTCTTCGAGCTCATTCTCGAAATGGCTCTGATCAACCTCTCGGTTGAAGCATCTTCTGCTGAGACCTCTTCTGCCTCGTGTCCAGCTTCCTCTTCCACCTCAGAATCGTTGAACTCTACTGCACCAGCTCCATGCCTTTGGGTGGTCTCCATCTCTTCGAGTCTCGCCCTGAGATCTCGTATTTGTCATTCCATTTTTGGATTTCCTGCTGGCCTACCCCTTCTTCGGGCGTCCCTGTCTTCACGTTCAGGCGACTGCCTCTCCCTTCTGGGCAGCATGGTATGAATATTTGTCTCTGCTACAGAAAGAAAAGATACTCCTGCTCTGATACCACTTGGCGCCTGGTCGCTACCCTCACGGTCCAACCCGCTTCTCACTAGGACCTTCTTTACACAGGCCCGAAGAGTCTAAGAACTCTTCCAACTCCCCTCGGGAGTTACCCACAGTAACTCTTTTGGTGATCTCCCCTTCGTAAATTGGGAAATCGGAACTCACAAGCTCGCGAGTTTAATGCTCACACTATCCGGTCTTTCACCTCCCCGAATCCCGATGGTCAAAGTCAATGGTCCCTCTACCGTCGGGAATTTCCCTATCGGGAAATCGACGTATGAAAGGTCACAATCCCTTCACCTCTCCAAACCCCGAGCTCCGAGGTGCCGATTCTCCGCTATAGCGCCACCTTTCCTCCACTATATCCTGTGGTCCCACTCGCCCTATCACTTCGGGATTTCGCGGATCACAGATCCACGATACTAGTTTTTCGTATGGTCGAAAACCCCAAACGTCGAACCTCAATATGGTGGGATTGCGTGCCTCCTGTCCCTGCTTTGATCGACGACTCCCGTTAAATTGGGAAATCGCGACTCACGATTTCAAGAGGTGTAAAACTCTTGCCTCGCCAAACTCTGAACGCCGAATCCCGATGGGCATTTTTCCTCCCTACACTTACGGGTTAACTTCCCCACAGCTTTTCCTCAATCCAACGATCCTCAGGACTTTGCGATTTCCTCTCCACGAACCTTGACCGTTGATTCTCCGCCTTTTGAGATTTCTTCCTTCAAAGTCTCGTCCTGCTCGAGCCTCTCCTGGGTCTTGCTTCCAGGAACTTCGAAGGGTCTATCCCTCCTGAGCTTTGTTAATTTGCTCCCTCAGTGGCTCCTGCACAAACTGCCTACGTTCGACCTTCAAACACCTTCAAGTGTTGACTCGCCAGACTCTGAGCGCTCATAGCCTCAGAAAATTCCTGCCTTCTACTCAGACAACTGCTGAGACTTCTATTTCACCCGCACTTTCCCTGCACGGTTCTAAGAACTCAATTCAACTCCTGGGTAGATGAGAATAAGGGTTTAACTATAGAGCCTCCTCAACGCACTCTATGCGGAGGAATTCAACCGCACTCGATGCAGGAATCTCCCGGATCAAACAGAGAAACAATTGGAACTCACTCTCCTCTCACAGACTTCAATTCAACTATGAAATCTCACACGCAGCATATCAAAGCAAACGCATGACAGAAAGAAAAAACATACAAGAGCACAATATCAACACAGAGAAACAACACAAACCATGAAGCTAAATCAAAGAATCTTCTCTATTAATTCAATCTGTACATGGGTGTTCTATACAAGTTCTCTTCTCTGCTCTTCTTGCTCTCAATGATAATAATACAATGATACAAAGGAGGGTGCCTATATTCCGTTTGCCCTCTTGAAATCTGAAGCTATCAAATCTACAATAAATTCCTATCTACAACATTAAAACTATTAAATGCCTTCCTATCTATAACACAATACAAGTGTGCTTCATTAACTCTTCACATTAATGTTCTGCGCAAAAAATATCAAATACATTTCAAAAAGAAGTTTTGCTGGCTTGTCCAGCTATCTTTCTCTGCTCCACGCGCTGGCTCGCTTGATGAGTTGTAGATGCTCCTGCATCACTTGTCATATTTAATTAATAATAATAGGGGGTGCAGTATTATAATTAATTCCACTCGCTTAAATGAATATACTCCTATTGATTCATCTTATAAACATGAAAGAAATTCCTACAATAATGATAGGGTCATGGATTTGAGATAATAATAATGGAAAAAGAATAATATATGGGGTTTTTTAGTTATGAGGTGTTAGAATTAATGGTTACATTAGAGATTGGTTTGGAAATTTGTTAGATCTAGTTATTTGTCAGAGATATTCTCCAACTATCAAATCCTATTTATGTGTGTGTCATTGATATATTTCCTCATTAGTTTGTTATGATGTTGAGGGAAAATTATTGTATAAATATGTGCTTGATTGATTCTTAAAATACATACATAATTTTTTTGTGCATGTAAATCTACTAATTTAGTATCAGAGCTAGGAGCTATGGGTATAACTCCCTCACGGGAGTGCCCAGGAATGTGTAAGACTGGATTTTTTATTTTGTGAGTGAGTTTTTGTGTGTAAATAAGTCCATGTGGAATAGTGTGGAGTGAAACGTGGAGAAAAATAAAAATATCCACTGAGAGTTGAATACTGTGTGGAGTGACAAAAAAAGAAGAAGATGTTGCACTGTAAAAACATATAACTGTAGTTAACTCAATTCATTTATCCATTGATGCAAGAAGAAGTGACTCTTCTACTATTTTTCTCATGAGAGAGAATTAGAGTTGGTTGGTTGATATTCCCATCCACTCCAAATTTTTTCACTGTGTGTTTGATTAGATGGAAAAGAAAGCAGGCGATCTCCACTTGCTGAGGACACAATTGTTTTCTTGGTTTGATTTGTTTCATGTTGGATACTAGGCATATTTCTCTACGTCATTTTTTTTTCATCATAGAAATTGGAGTTGTAAGGTATCATCATAGTATGTTGTCACAATTTGCATAGAAATTGGTGTTGAGCCCATTGATTATGTTTTCTATGTCACGTGCAAAGAGGAGAGCATAAGTTATCCACTGTTTCTTGAAGGACTATATTCTAATGCCCTATCATTTTTACAAATAATCAAACCACTACATTTCATACCCATGTTGAATGAATCATGTGGTGAGCAGTGAAGTTTGTATTTTCAGTGAGATCTAGTTTAGTTCGTGGAACTACAACATTGATTTTTTAGATGTGTGTGTGTAATTTGTTATTTTATTGGGTGTGCAATTTGAGGTACAAGCTGAAGGAATTTTATTATTTATTTGTAAAATTATATGATGAAAGGCCACTCATAGAAAAAAGTAACATAACTTAAGCAGAATCCTTTCCTTTCCACAAGAACAAAATCACTACTTTGGTTATTTCTTTAGTCTGTTACAACTTGTGGTTCTTGGAGGATGTGGCGACCCAATGAAAAAAACTATTGGTTACAATTGTGATCATTGTGTGTCTATAAGCCCATGTGAAATAATTCACATTGTAAGATTGATTTTTGGATATATTCCATATGTATACTACTTTCCTAGAAAATTGGCAAATATAATGGCATACCATGTACTTCGACAGATGGAAGTAATATATAATAGAGTTCTTTCCTAAATAACTAGTGAATACAATGACATGCCATGTATTTCAATATATGGAAGTATGTCAATAGAATGTCTTTGTCCGGTTATTACAAATATGTCATCGATGGTCATAAGAAATTGTATCTTCAATGGATGAAGTGGTAGCTTGAATGAATGGGAGAGAAAGAGCGTAGTCTATAAGAGTTCATAAGTGGATAGAGGCGCTAATGAAGACTAGAAGAGACAAAGAACAAAGTTCGGAAAATATTTTTTTATAAAATGTGTTTATTATTGTTCTTAGTGATGTAAGCATTAAGGGAGGGTGTTAGAATTAATGTTTACATTAGAGATTGGGCTATATTTGTTATATCTAGTTAGTTGTGAGATATCTTCTCCAACGATAAAATCTTATTTATGTGTGTTTAGTTGAGAGATTTCCTCCTGAGTTTTTTATGTTGTTGAGGAAAACTTCTGGTATAAATATGTTCTTGATTGACTTGAGGCCCTTTTCTTCCTGGATATTAGATTTTGCAGTGGATTAAGAAATAACATGATAATGTTAGGTAAAGAAGGTCTTTGGATTCAAGGATATATGCGTTTCTAAGAGTAAATGGGATGACCTGCATTACTAGTTGAGTCAAATCCTGGGTCCAACTAAATATCCATCTACTTCTGGAAGATATGAAACATATATAATTGGAAGAAGGCTTGGTAGGATCCTACTGTATGATAATTGGGGAAGAAGTATCCATCCAAGTCATAGGATGTATATTTTCTCCCAATTAATGAAGTGAAATGGAATTAAGTCATTTGGTGAGGGTGAGTAAGAGTTAAGCATGATTGCTTGAGGTAGGAGGGAATTTTAGATATTTTGGTTTATTCCTCTTTATAGTTGTGAATTATGAGTGAAAAATCTCTTTGGAGACTCCGCTATGAATAGGAGAGGGAAATAAGAAATCTTCCTTCAATTGTACATTGATGGTAGAAAAAAATTATCTATGATGCTGCCAAAAAAAAACTTTTGGAAATCCTACTATTGAGAAGTCCACCCTAAACTATATAAAGTAATTCATGTACGACATAATTTATATACAACAATGAATTTGGATAAAATAGAAAGACAACTAAAGTAGTGAAGAATATCACTTGTTTTGCAGACAAAAAATGCTCTTCTTAGTACTTGTAGAAGCATAGATCAAAGCATAATTGTTATGCATAAGTTGATATCAGTTTCCATGGAACCCGTCTCCTCATGATGTGCTTGAGGTATGTTCAAGCTCATGGAAACTCTTGCACTCAAATAAATCCACGTGTTTTGTTCTTGAATCACATAACACTCTTGGATTTTTAGGCGTTTGAATACTTGGTTTGCTAATTTTTTTTATTTTATGTAATGTGCAACAATAACAGTGAGGAAGGCAGTGAGAAGGCCGCGAGGTGGGGTGAGGAAGTGGCTATGCAACACTATGGAGTTTGATGCAGTGATGGCAGTGATAAGCATACCCACAGAGCATTGATGTGCAATGTTAGACTACTGTGAAGGAGGATAAATGAATCCATGAAATAAGAGCCATTGTAGATCCATCCTAACTGACTAGAACCATAGTCAGATAGTGCATTGTCAGAGCCTACAAATCAACCACTGGATTAATTTTTTTTTAAATCATTTCTTTGTTCTAAAAATTGAGAAAAATAAATTCCATACACCAGGGAAATAAAGTCACGTCATGCTCTTGCAAACCAATAAAAAATTACAGTTGGGAAATATTATAAATAAGAAAATGAATTTATTTTTGAATATTAGTAAAGATAACATATAATTTGATGTAAAATTTGGAAATGGATGGGAATTTGGTATGAATTAATATGAAGTCAAGATAGTTTGACCTAGTACTGAAAACTATAGTCCCTACTTTGGCAAGGACAAACAAATTAGAAAGGAATTTGCATAGTGGTCGTTGCCATGCTGGAAAATATTGTAGGGGTAAGAATGATTAAAGAGCACTATTTGTAAGAACTCATCATAGGAGCAACACACTATTGCAACCATAAAAAACTTTTTAGTTTCACTTGCTTTATATATATATATATATATATAGTTGATATTGAATTTTGTTTTTTGTTATATATATATTTTTTCTATTTAAGAAACATAATCCACAAGGGTTATGATATTATTGTATTATTCACTTGATATCAAATATGAAAAGACACAAGTGAATATGAACAATCATCGGGAGTCAAAGGGACCTCTTGGAAAACAAATCCAAAGGTCAAGATAGAGTATTTATAGATTTATCATATCGATGAGAAATACTATTAGGATATTTAAACACTTAGGAGTTAGTTAAGATATACTTGATCTAATATGTCATTAGGTAAAAGTGTGTTTCTTTAGTATGCATTAGTATGCATTTGTAGTTAGGAAATCCGACGGTCACGATATGTTCCCGACATAGAGTGATCCGACGATTTATACTCTCCTCGATCTTAACGACCATTGATCCGTGGCTTAACATCCGATTGGCCCATGATATCTATTTAAAGAGCATGGAGGGTCATTTGCCAATGATCAATTGTGAGAAACTCTCTTGTAAAATCTCTCTGTAATATTTTTCTTTGCATTAATAAACTTCTCCAAGTGGATGAATTGGATGGGGCCGTGGATGTTTCCTTGTAGGGGTTTTACCACATGAAAAAATTGGTGTGTTGATCTTTGATCTGGTTATGTGAGTGGTTACTGAAGGTGTTCGTCCTTTGTTGGAATACATGTGTTGTCGATCATGGTATCAGAGCCTGTTTGAAGACCCTCTCCTATTGTAGATCGAGATCATGAAGCCGAGTTGCCTCATCTCCATTTTATGTCATTTCCATACTTTGGGTTGATAGGACCGTTCCATTGCATCCGTAGCACTCGTTTCATTCAGGAACACTTTTTCGTTTCACTCGAAAAGGTTTATGTTTTCCCAAGATACGACCATTACAGTCAGATCTGGAGGTATAAAGCCTGAATACACATTTTTTAAATTTCTACAAAGTTTTATTTTGGTTTTATTTCGGTTTGTATTTTTTTTACTTCCGGGTTGCTACTCTTTTAGATCTGCGTATTCTCTTTGCCCCGCACCCTGTGCGATCTCGGAAAATCAGAAACATATAGGAAAAAGTGCATCTTCTGGGTAAGCTAACCAAGATCTAACCCTTATTGTCATTGAGAAGAATTTTTTTTTTTCTTGTGTGAAAAGAGTTTTTTTTAGCACGCTCTCCAAGGTCGTCTTCAAAAACAACAACAACAACAATCCTCCTTATGAAAATTACAATATGTTTTGTTAGACCATTTGGTTAAAACTTGCCTTATTAAGTAAGAGGTCTTGAGTTCAAGTCTCTCTTTTGTTACCTTTTTGAAAAAGTTCATGCTAAAATTGTAAAGTGTATTTCACTTCAAGTATAAAAGTGAATCACTATAAGTAGCTTTAATATTTTATTTTAGAGTTATTTATTTTTCATGCAACTTCTCTGTTATAAATCAACTTCATTGTAAAAGTGATCCCCACTTCTCTTTATAAAAGTGGGTCACTTCATAAAGCAACTTACACTATCACGTGATCAGTTGGTTATCGTTTATGCCCTTTTTTAAAAAGGGCATAAATCTCACATCGAAAGTCCGTTTTCAATGCCGTTTCTTTTAAAACCGCATAATTTTTCGATCTCTTTCCATCAGATTCAGTTTTTAAGTCCATATTATCTGCATATTTAATATGGCTTCTACAAGTAATGTCTTTCTTACCAACAACAACTACTTCCAATGAAAATCTCATATGGAAGATTTATTAAGAAGTAAAGTTTTGTACCAGATTACCTTAGGAAAGGAAAAAGCACACACTGATGATGATAATAAATACAAGTGGGATAATAGGAATGATGAAGCATGAGGACTAATCAGAATGTCCATCTCTCCCAATTTAAGGCACCACCTTCAAGAAATTGATGACTTCAAAGAAGCTTGGGACAAGATTGAATCTATGTTTGGTAAACTCAATATTATTCGAGCACAACAGTTAGAAAATCAAATATTGACCTTGAGTCCAAGTGATTTTTCTTGTCTTGGAGACTATTTATCTAAGTTTAAAACACTCATAATTTTATGTGAAGAATGTAAGATAAAAATGGAGGAAGAGCGTTGCATCTATCTTATTCTTTCTAAGCTAGGTAGTGCATATTCTGTGTTTATATCTACATTTTATGCCATGAGAGAGGCTCTAGGGAAATCTTATGAAAAACCCACTCTTGAGTCCTTTTGTGCTTCTTTGATTAAAGAGGAAGATAAGCTTATACAACTTGGAGTGATCAACACTGCATGTACCTCTAACAAAGCCTTAGTTTCCCAGCAGAAAGATAAACCCAAGTATCTCAAGAAGAAACATCCTCTCTACAAAAACAAGCAATATAAGGGTCCCAAAGCCGCTTAGACAGCTTCATCTCCTAATGGTGACAAAGGAGAAAAATATAAAAATAAGAATACTAACAAACATTGCAACTTTTGTGATAAAGATGGTCATGATGAGTCCAAATGTTTCAAGAAGATTGTAGCTTTAGAAGCAGTGATGAAGAAGCACAACATCAGTATTGATTCTACTTCTTCTTCTTCTTCTCATGGACATGCACTTTCTGCTTCTGGTTTCTCCTTCAATACATCTTCTACTTCTACTTTTGATAAGTGGCTTATTGATTCTGGAGCATCTTATCATATGGCTAAGGATAGAGACATATTCTCTACTCTAAATGAATGTAACACTAAGAAAATATTTGTTGGTGATGATAGATCTCTTAGTGTTGAAGGATATGGAAGAGTACAAGTAGAAAATGGCCATTTCAATGATGTATTATGTGTTCCAAGTCCTTCTTGTAACCTTCTATTAGTATATCAAATCACTCATTCAGGTGAAGGTAAAACTGTAGAGTTTTCACCTCACCAAGTTGTAATCAAGGATCTAAAAGATCCTAATCATGTTCTTGCAACTGGAATTGTTGATGATATTACAAGGTTGTACAAGTTTGACAACTTTGGGTCATCATCTTTTTCATCAGTTTTTGTTGCTCATAGCGATGACTTGAGAAAACTTTGGCATGAGCGGTTTGGTAATCTAAACTATCACTCATTGCAACAACTATGTAATCAACAAATGGTGATTGGTCTTCCTCTTGTTTCATGCAAAGATGGTGTTTGTGCCGGTTGTGTTCTCGGCAAACTGTTAGATAATCCAAAATACAATTATCATAGTTTATAAAGTTAGAATAAAAAGATTATTAATTTAGAATATTAAATTAATAATCTAGAACATTTGATAAATAAATTTAGACTTTTAGAGATACATTATTATTGTAAAAGATATGACTCTAGAGAAGTGTCGTATCTTAGGCTCTAAATTAGGAGATTTGTTTTAAGATTGTTAAGATAGCATTTATTGTAAATGGACACTTGTTTATTTAATAAGTGATCCATATCTTGAGTTTGTTAGGACTTTTAGCCTATATATTTATCATTGCAAGAGTATTGAGTTGTTGGGATGTAAACTCTTGCAATGTATCTTATGTAATTTCTTTTCCTATTAATAAAATTGTGTGTCTGAGGACACTTCGGCCATTATTGTGGTATCAGAGCTCCAGTAATGCTGTTGAACTAAAGAAGAGATTTGTTGATCTGTAGAAGAGATCTCAGAGTTGCAGTCCAAGGAAAGTCGGCGCATACTCTGTCAGTAAATTGGTCAGTTATTGTTCAAATGTTTTTAAAAAGGGAAAATAATTTTTTTTAATTTCAGAATTCAGTCATTAGACTCAGAAAAATTGAATTTTTTTTTGCAAAATTGCAAATCTTGAAATAAGTTTCTGGCATAGTAATTTCTGGTTTTAAAAGATCAGTCTTCTACAATTATTCAGTCTTCTGAAAACTGCGAGTATTACCCGTCCTTCTGTCCATCATTCTACAATCACTGTTTTTCAGATTTGCAATATAACAACTGATATATGAATCGATATACATTAAAATGATCTGCCATTAAATGATGATCTGCCGAATTAAAAGATCTGTCAAATTAAACGATATATCATAAGCAAACTGTTCGCTGCCATTTTTTTTTTTGTCCATGCACTTTGTTACATTTGGCAGCTCTCACCTTTGTGAAGTTGCCCGCAGGGTTGTGTAAGAAAACATTGAAGAAAATTAAAAGCGAAGAAACGGGTACAGGACAAGCCTTCCAATGATAATGAAGAAACTGTGTGTGAAGAGTCTTCTGTGGTTTTGTCTCGGGATGAATTTTCGGGCTCGAGTGATGCAATTGGTTTGGTAAAAGTGCAAGTTACTGTCACAACCAGCGCACTATTTGCAACAAAGAAATTATTTTGTAACAAAGAAATACAGATCGTGTGTGAAATTAAACCTTGGTCACATTCTAAATGCGATTTCAAGCACTGATTTCATTCAAAACGCGTGTTGATTCATGCATATTCGTGTAAAGGAGTGTTGATTCATTCACTGTGCAGATCTGTGTAAAGAAAGTGCAGATCTGTGTTGATTGGTGTGGATTCCTTTTTTTATTGGATTAAAAATGCGTGCCAGATCCAGATTCGTGTCTTCAGCAATTGATAAAACCGCATGCATCTTAGTCTGCGTTCCTCCAATGCGAGCTAGACATGCATCTCAGTCCTGGTAGACTGGGATTTCGATTTGCGCCTAGATCTACATGACTTAAATTTGAGCCTTTAACAAAGTTTTATTTTTGTCAGGCATTGAGCTTATATTGAAAGTTTTCTGCGATTTTAACTGCATCATTGCCGGTGATGCGTCTATCTCCCTTTATTAGCATTGTAATGTTTTTCATCCTTCTTTGCGTGATTGTTCTACTTGTTTGTTTATTTGGAATATGGCCAAATCCTTCTAAAAGAAAACAACAGGCAGATCCTAGATCAATCCTTTGTGTCGGCAGCAAATTAAAGAATATAAAGGAACCGCATCAGTATTTTCAGTTCTGCTACAGGGCTCTTGTCCATAAACATTTATTAGCATTGTTATATCAAATCTGCATCTTGAGCATTGCTAGAACAGAGTGGCAACTGCCAGCTTCAGTAGAAGGAGTCTCTTTGTCCATTATCTTGATGTGCGCGACAGATTTTGACAGGAACGATGATAGTGTTATTTTACATGTATATAATCTTATTATTATCTCAAGTGATTGTTTTGTAACTCAAATTCTTTTTACTTTGAGGGGGGGCAAAATTGCCAGATTGTAAAATTTTGAAAGTTCCTTGGATTTTGACTAGAGCCAAGTACAAAGCTCAGTCATTTTTTCCTTTTTTCAACAACTATACGAGGGTCAAGGCCAAGCCCCGATAGATCGTCTTTGGTGTGATGCGTTTGGTGTGTTGTTCATATTCCTTGGCGTGATTATTTCTGGTGCGTAAATTCACTACAGTCAAAATGTCGAAATTAATTAATTTATTTTCCGACTCAGATAAACTTGAAGGCACAAAATCTTATAAAATATGGAAATGACTCATTGAAAGTACTCTCATTTACAATGAACTTTGGCGTGATATCTGTAATGAACATAATAAGCCCACTAAGCCGACAGATGCAGCGACATTAGCAAAATGGGAAGTTAAAAATGCCAAAACATTAGCACTTATTAAAGCTTCAGTTAATGATGAAATGTATGTGCATATTGAAAATATGACTGATGCGTGGTTTGCCTTGAAAGTGTATAAAGATTTATTTGATACTCATCCCGAATCCAAGAAAGTTGATCTTCAATTAAATTTGCTTCAACAAAAATTGATTGAAGGCGGTTATGTCCATGAATATATTTCCAGACTTAAAAACATTAAGCAGGAAATATTAAATGCGGGTTTTCAAGCAGTGGATGATAGTTTTATGACTACAATCTTAATAGCTGGATTGCCTTCTTCTTATACACATTTTTTAGAGACTTTACAAGTCACTGGTAAGTTAGACAAACTTACATTTGATGAACTAAGTGAACTATTGTCTCAACACAATAAAACTTTTGGAAAGAAAAAACAAGTTGGCGAAGATGTTTTTCTGTCAGAAGCAAGCACAAGTAAGCCTTCCAGTGACAGTTATAGCAACAGAGGAAGAGGAAATTTTGTCCAAATTCATGGAAGAGGCCAACATAGAGACAATAATCAAGGTAGAGGCAATAATCAAGGTAGAGGCAACAATCAAGGAAGAGGGCATTTTCAAGGTAAAGGAAACAATCAAGGCAAAGGATATTTTCATGCAAGAGGAAATAGTCAAGGTAGAGGTTCTTTTCAAGGAAACAATCAAGGCAGAGGACAGACTCCGTCCAGAAATAAAAGCAGGGGAAGAGGACATGATTTTGGCAGAGGGAGAGACTTCAGTCAAATTGTTTGCAGAAGGTGTAACAAAGTCGGTCATTCTGCAGAAGATTGTCACACTTCCATTGACAAAATTGCCAAGTTTCAACAAAACACAACACAATTTGCTAATGATCGACAGGATGATGATTTAGAATATGTGTTTACCTCATCTTCAACATTACAGATTTCAAATGACTTTCAAAGTGATTATGAAGATGCTTGGATTTTAGATTCAGG
>ML791485.1:227621-257828 GCA_009831015.1 Picea engelmannii
GTTTATTTAATAAGTGATCCATATCTTGAGTTTGTTAGGACTTTTAGCCTATATATTTCTCATTGCAAGAGTATTGAGTTGTTGGGATGTAAACTCTTGCAATGTCTCTTATGTAATTTCTTTTCCTATTAATAAAATTGTGTCTGAGGACACTTCGGCCATTACAAACATCATCGGGACAGTTTTGAAAAATGTGCCTCTTGGCACAAGTCAGGTCCTTTGCATCTTGTTCACAGTGATTTGTGTGGTCCACTTTCTTCTCCTTCTTTTTCTGGGTGCAAGTATTTCTTAACTTTCATTGATGATTTTTCCATACGTACTTGGGTTTACTTCTTAAAACTTAAGAGCGAAGTTTTTGGCCTACAAGGCCCTTGTAGAAAAGCAACCTGGTCATCAAATTCAAAGGTTAAGAACAAAGAATGGAGGTGAATATGTGAACACTAATTTTACAAATTACTGCACTACACGGGGAATCCAAATGCAACACATTGTTCCACATACACCACAACAAAATGATGTTGCTGAGAGAAAGGACCACACATTAAAAGAAATGGCTAATTGTATGATCAAATCTAAGGGATTAAGTCTAAAGTATTGGGCGGAAGCCATCAACTGTGCAAATTACATAGTAAATCGCACTCCCACAAAGGCTCTTAAAAATATAACACCAGAAGAAGCTTGGACTAAAATTAAACCAGATGTAAGTCACTTCTGTGTATTTGGCAGTATAGCATGGGCTCACATTCCTGATGAGAAAAGGAAACCATTGTAGCCTAAAAGTGAGAAGTGTATATTTGTTGGTTATTTTGAAGATGTCAAAGGTTACCGACTTCTTCAATCAAATTGTAATGAAATTATTATTAGAAGATATGTTAAATTTGATGAAAATATCTTGGCCTGTGAGCCTAATTCGACATTTGTGCCTTCTTTGGCCTACGAGCCTAATTCGACAGTTTTGCCTTCTTCAGCCTACGAGCCATATTCGGTGTTTGTGCCTTCTTCTGATCTGGTTTCTTCTTCAGATGATGACATTGAGGATGAAAATCCACCTCCACATGCTCACCCTCCTCCAAATGAGTCCTTTGAACTTGAACCAACACCAACTCCACCGCTTACTAGATGGGTCCGTTCAACACAAGAAGCAGCTGGTGATATTGTCGGTGATCCTGTAGATCAACGTCAGACACGTTCATAGTTCCAGCAAGCCTCTTCTCTTTTGGCTCAAGTTTCATAAACTCGTGATCCAGAGACATTTGCAGAAGTTTCAGGTCATCCAGATTGGGATACAACAATGGATGAAGAGTATCGTTCTTTAATGGAAAACGATACTTGGGATCTTGTACCTCTTCCAAAAGGAAGAAAACTTGTCAAATGTAAATGGGTCTATAGAACTAAGTATGAATCAGATAGAAGTGTTGAAAGACACAAGGCTCATTTAGTTTCCAAAGGATTTTCCCAAGTTGAAGGAATTGACTATCATGAAACATTTTCCCTTGTAGCCAAAATGAATTCCATCCACCTTGTTCTTGCCCTTGCTGCCTCACATAAATGGGAGGTCCATCAGATGGATGTTAAATCCGCCTTCTTGCATGGATATTTGGAAGAAGAAATATACATGGAACAACCTCCTGGCTATGTCCAGAATGACTCTAGCCTTGTTTGTCACCTTAATAAATCTCTTTATGGTCTCAAGCAAGATCCTTGAGCTTGGTATGCCAAAATGGACACCTTTCTTATTGCCACTAGATTCTCTAGATGCCATTCTGATCCTAATGTCTATACCAAGAAAGTAGGAAGCCATCTCATAATCCTTGTCCTTTATGTTGATGACCTTATCCTTACTAGTAGTGACTCAAAACTTTTAAACGATGTGAAAACCAACCTTAATAAGAAATTTAAAATGACAGACTTAGGATTTTTGCACTATTTCCTTGGCCTCCAAGTTTTGTAAACCATTGAAGGAATTTTTCTTTCCCAGTCTAAGTATGCTTGTGACCTTCTTCATCACTTTCACATGGACGATTGTAAACTAACCCCTTCTCTCTTCCAGTCTGGAGTCAAGCTTACTGCCACCTGTACTTCTCTTGAAGTTGATGCCACCCTGTACCGTCAGTTAGTTGGTAGCCTCTTATACTTGACTCATACCCGTCATGATCTTTCCTTTGTTGTTGGTCTTGTTGCCCGGTATATGAAAACACCCCATGAAATCCATTGGAAAGAAGATAAAAGGATAGTTCTCTATGTTTGTGGTACAGTTCATTTTGGGATACATTACAATTCAGGGGGGAATCCTTTATTGGTTGGTTTCACTGATTCAGATTGGGCTGGCGACCCTGATGATCGAAAGTCTACTGTAGGTTATGTTTTCAGCCTTGGTTCAGGACCTATCACTTGGGCATGTAAGAAACAACAGGATATTTCACTTTCTTCAGCAGAAGCAGAGTATCGAGAAGCAGTTAATGCAAGTCGGGAAGCCCTGTGGCTTCGGCAGATCCTTTCAAAGTTTGGATTCCAGCACAAGCATCCGACCATCCTTTGGTGTGACAATCAGAGTGCCATCAAGCTCGCCAAAGACCTAGTTCAACATTAGCGTAGAAAACACATCGAGATACACATGCACTTCCTCATAAAGCTAATTCATGATCAAGTTATTGAAGTTCTGTTTTGCCCTACAGAAGATCAAGTTGCAGACATTTTCACAAAGTCTCTTATAGAAGCAAAGTTTCCCAAACTTTGATCTATGTTAGGAGTTCAGGAATTTGTCATTAAGGGTGGATAGGCTCTAATGCCTCCTTCCTTCTCCTATTGTGTCACTATTGTAAATCCTTCAATCCTATCCCAAGTTGTTCTTAAGGGGGGATGTTAGGATATTTAGACACTTAGGAGTTAGTTAAGATCTACTTGGTCTAATATGTTGTTAGGTAAAAGTGTGTTTCTTTAGTATGTATTAGTATGCATTTGTAGGAAATATGACCATCACGATATGTTCCCGACATAGAGTGATTTGATTGTTCATACTCTCCTTGATCTTAACAACAATTGATTCATGGCTTAACAGTCGATTGGTCCATGATCTCTATTTAAAGAGCATGGAAGGTCATTTGTTGATGATCGATTGTGAGAAACTCTCTTGTAAAATCTCTCTGTAATTTGTTTCTTTGCATTAATAAACTACTCCAAGTGGTCACGTTGGCTGGGGCCGTGGATGTTTCCCCGTAGGGGTTTTACCACGTGAAAACATTGGTGTGTTGATCTTTAATCTATTTATGTGAGTGGTTACTGAAGGTGTTCGTCCTCTGTTGGAATACCTGTTTTGTCGAACAAATACAATCCACACTTATCTATATTCGCGCATTCTAACAATGGTATTAGAGCTCATTTAGTCTTAAAGGCCTTGTATTTCCATGGTAGTGTTCATTGGGAGGCCATTGATGAGCCAATGAAGAAGTGTTGCAATGAAGAAGAAGAAATAATCCTAGAAATGCACAAAATCCAAGGAGAAGACATCATTGAAGGGGAAATTCAGAGATTTCGAAGTGTATGCTAGTAAAATTTAGATTTCTCCTTCAATGTTTATTGATTTTGAAAGATTTTGATTGCATTGGAAAGTAGATTCAAATACAACCCAAAGGCTATTTTTGTATTTCCAAGATTCATCTCCTTTTTAGATATATTCATCCCATAAGAACTAGATTTTGTACAATTGTGGGGTATGCATCCATTAAATTGCATATTGTGGCCACTATATAGAGCCAAACTAAGAATATGGAATAGAATTGGAAAGTTCCTTCAAAGGTCTATCAAATCCCTCTCAATATTGATTAAAATGAATCATATTTAAGGAGAAAAACATGTTGATAAAATTCACCCAAGAATGAAAAACTATTGCTGCAAGTGAAAAATGATTTTTTCTCATGATCGAAGCTTTTGTTTTCTAAGATAATAGTTGCAAATGGAACATCTTGGTGATTTCCCAAATGGGTATCTTTTATTTTTTTTATTAACTTATTGAATAGTGAGATTTCTCTTAGCAATCAGTCCCCACCAATTATTTGCAAGCAACATTGTGCAACTTCGAGGTCATTCTCATTCCAATGATGTACACCATCCATGCATTTTATTATTTTGTCAATGAAATCATTGTGCTTAGTTTATTAAATGTCTTGAACATTATTTTTATGGCATTGCATATTACTTAGCACTCATGCTTGAGCTCTACCAATTTTTTGCCATCCTTTAATAGTTAAGAAGTAAGTATTTCAAGATTTTTGCATGGATGCCCCATAAGCTAAATCTTTTAAGGAATTTAGATTGCTAGAAATTGCATTTCAAATCTTTGTTTTGAGTTTAAACAAGTTGATTTTAACTTTATTGAATTTTCATTTTCAACTCTCCCTTAAAATTGATTGAAAATCATTTTTTCATCTCTCTTTTTGACATTCATTTCTATCTCATGCCCAATCTTGAAGACTTGAATTTTCAAGAATAATTGCAACTTGTAATTAGTATTTTTGCAAGTTTAATTACATTGTAAATGAGTGCATTTTTGGTAGAAATAGACACCCTTCATTTGTTGAATTTGAATTATAGAGTCTGATTGTTAAAGGGTGGAGTTGCAAGAAACCCCTGAAGTCTAAGTCAATATCTAAATGGATCAAATTTATTGAACAATATAATACTCTCTTATGTGGAAAATACAGTCACTATTGACATAGCAAATCTCATGGATGTTCTAACCTATTTACAAGATTTGCAGGACAAAATAAAATTTCTCCAACTTGAATAACAACTCCAACTAGAAGAAATGCAACAAAAGAATCATCATTATGATGTAATCGTCCAGAAAAATTCTCTTTTTGAATTTAAGAACGATTCCTATCAGCTGCCAACACATGATCAAATCAATGATGCCACTTCAAAAGTAGATTCAAAAGAAGATGAAGTTTGTCATAAACAAGTTATGCTTGCACTTTCCAAGCCCATAATCAGACCTTGGGAAGAAATCATCAACAACAAGAAAAAAAAATCTCTTGGATACAATATGGAAGTGAACTATCACATTTTGGATTACACCAAGACAATCGAGTTCCAAAGTGTTGGATTCCTTCAAGATATTTTATATTCACCTTCTCTAGTTCAAGAGAAGATTCTTAAATGCCAACATTGTCAATGAGTTGGCCACATGGAAGATTAATGTTTTGATCTTCATCCTTGCGAGAATTGTGGAAAGCATTATCATCCTTTAGACATATGTTCCAAATGCAAGAAATATGAAAGAGTAAAGAACCACTATGGGTTGATCACTTCTTGGCAATGGTCATCAATAGTCAAGAAGCTATATCATATATACCGCTGAATTCATTCTTCAATATTGACACATCCTGCAGTGCAAATATTTTTGTCTTCTCACCTTGTCCCTGGCAAGGGGGATAATCAATGATTTGCAGTCAGGTTTCAAGTTTTGAATTCTTATCAATCGAATAGTAACAAGTGAGTGCGATTCGGTTTGTGGTCATCCAAAACCACCTGATTGTTTTTTGGTTTCCTTAAACACCATTTAGTAGAAGACTTACAAGTTCTGCTAGATAACGGTTTGTGGTTTTCCTTAAAACTCCATTTAGTAGAAGAATTTCAACTTTTTCTAGACAACAATTTATGGTCATATTTAAACCAACATTCAAGAGAACTTCTGATGCAGGAGCATCTCTCCACGTCATCCAGCCAGCCAGCCAGCCACATCGAGCGCACACATTCAATGCTGAAGAGAGGGGCATCCCTCATCTTTTAATTTGTAATTGAATGTAATTTAATACTTAGGCTGTTGAGCCATGAAGCCGTGCCTTTGCGCAGACATAGAATAGATAGGCCTTTAATGTTTGTATGGCTGAGATCTAGATCTGGATGTTGGACTAGACAACCCATTCAATGCAATTGAATAGGGTAGGTAGGTTGGAGGGAAGAGCTCGAAGAGCCCCCTCAGGTAAAAGAGATTTCGTATCTCATTTTGGGTAGAAGAGTGTAGAGAGGAAGTGAAGTGATGTAGTTGTAGAGAATCTGCGAGTAGAGAGCAGAAGAGAGAAGAGTCGAGACCTTGTTACAGGCCGTGCTCAGGAATACCTTGTAAATACAAGCATTTTCCATAATTAATACAAAGAGCAGTTTTTCCTGCATTACTGTGTGTTATATGGATGTCTGTGAGTGTTCTTTATGTATGATGTAGATGTATGTTGTAGGTGTGCGTTTGCAGTAGTGTGTCTGATTTCAGGTGAAGGTCTTTGAGGCTTCATACCAGGAGGGTGTGACAGAATGCTGCAGGTTCTAATAGTAGTGCCCAGAGGATGCATTTATGAACACTGCAGGTTTAGACAAAGTCGTGATACGACACAGTTGCTGGAATCAACAACTTAGGGAAGACCTCAAGGTTGCTGAATACCTTGGAGGCAAGGCTATGTATGAGAGACACAGTTGCAGACATGATCTTGCTATGGATTCTGTAGAGCTCTTCCAAGTGGGCATTGAGTATATACACAGTGGTGTATTGGGGAAGAACTATGTTGTGAGTTCAGAAAGAAGAACTAGAATCACTGAGGATTCTGAGAGCTATGCCAGTTGGGCATTGAGTAGGCGAAAGGAGGACAGAACTGCTGGAAGTTCTGAGAGGATACTCTGCGAGGTGGGCATTGAGTAAGTGTGCAGACATGCACAGGAGAAGAGAACTCTTTGAGTTCTATATTGTGAAGGAAGAGTCCACCGAGGGATCTTCATAGGGTTGTTGAACACCCTGATAGGCTCAGCAAGAGGTTTCTTGAGAAAACAGAGAGCCAGGAGGGAATTACATTCTCCATCTACAGGAGAAGGGAAGAAAGATAAAATCCCTTAGGGGTCTGAGTACTTGGAGAAGCTTAGGAGAGACAACACTGTGTGTGCATAAAGACTCTGCAGAGGTGCAAAATTCAAAGAATCCTTCAAGGATTCGGAAGTCAAAGCTTAGGAGGGACAACGTTTTCATACACGTGGCGAAGCTCAGAGTCAAAGAGCTGTAAGAGGAGAAGACAGACAAAGGTCGAGGCCTTTGGGAACTTGGGATTCTTCCAAGTCTGGGAAGAAAGTGCGCAAGCTCAGGAGGGAGCACAGCAGTCGTCCGATCAGATTGAGAAAGAGATCTGGATCGTTGATTCCTACGTCCAAGAGATGCACAGGAGGAGCGCATAGAAGAGGAGATCGTGAGCTATTGGATCTCATTCGGAAATCCTGCCAGCCGTTGGATTGGCCAGAAACTGCACGAGGTTTAAGCCCTCGAAAGGAGAGGAGAAAAGTCCCAAAAGGCGTTGAGGCATCGGGATATACATCTGGGACACAGGCATCGGAGGTTGGAAGAGTAAGTCTTTCGACTTCATGAGTGGCGAAAAGGTGAGAGCTCTGTGTTGTGGGCCTAGTTGATGTCACATCGGGATATCGACACTCGGGATATCAGAGTTCTCGAGGTCGAGTAAATCGGGACATTTCAAGTCTCGAAACAACGAGATTGGATCAGAGCCGTCCATCCGTTGGGGACACATGGTGGAGATCTGGACTATCGAAGAAGGTACCGATAGGAGAGACACATCAGAGAAATCGGGGATCAGGATATCGGGAATCCCGTGGACACGAAGTCCTTGCAACTCGGAATCGCGAAGTCCGAAACCCTGAGAAGGAGGAAAGCTCCATCATGGGGCCAGTTTTCAGCATAGCAGAGAACCGACTTTCGAGAGATCGGGGAAGTCAAGAGTAAAAGCACTTCGGCATTTGAAGTCGCCAAACCTCGAGGGAAATATGGAGCCGTTGGTTTCATAGGAGATCACGGTCGTTGATCATGCTAAAGGCGGACAGGGATTGTTAGCTGACGTCATATCATGGATCGAGATATCGGGAGTCTCATGGACATGGGGTTTATTCATTTTGGCTTTGCGAAGTCCGAAACCCCGAAAGGAATAGGGCTGTGGTCACGTGGGCCAAGAGTTTAGCCAAAAGGGCTAAGGGCCAAAACGGGGAATTGGCTCATCGGAGATCGGGAGATCACGAGGATAGAGGTTTGTGACATCAAGGGTCACGAAACCCCGAATCTCGAAGGATGTAAGGATGTGGTCTCATAAGAGGAGGTCGCATGGACCAGAGCATAGCCAGGAGGGGCTAAGGCCAGAAGGGAGCGCATCGACAAATCATAGATTGGGAGTCCGTGAGGACAGGGAACTCTCGACATCAGGCATTAGGAAACCCTAAAACCCGAAACTGAGTCAGGGAAAGGTCACAGGCGCGTGCAGAGGCCATGACAGGAAAAAGGGAAGGACCTGTGGATCAGGTTTTTAGCATAGATTCGACGGAGGAATCGAAAGAGCTAATTCAGCTCAAAGGGGAATTTGAACGATCCTGTGAGCAGGGGTGCACGAGGGTGTGGTCATCGTGCCTCGACTGGCGTCAAGTGGTATCAGAGACTGAATCTTACTTGTATGTTTCAAGCAGGAGGAGGAAGAAGGAGATAAAAGAGTACTCTGATACACTGCGTCAAGTGGTATCAGAGCCTGATTTCATTTGTATATCTCAGGTGAAGTGAGAGGTAAAGGAAGACAGAGAATTGGAGACTCTGTGGTGATTGTTCGCGGGTAGGCAACAATCAAGAAAATAGTCAGTAGGACTGGAGGATGAAGCTGGAAACACTCTTATTCCAGAGTAATAGCAGCAGGTTTGCTAGGAAAGTAGACAGAGACAACACCATGGTTACTGAAGGCCATAGGCATGCTGGGAGGAAGAGCAAGGCAGAAAGGCTTGCAGAAATGGATAAAGAGCTCGTTGAAATAAGGGTAGACATAGAAAACCTCAAACTGCGGATGCGGCAGAAAGCAAAGCCGAGATGGGTATATGAATGGCCCATGAAGAAGCCGAAAGCAAAATGGCCAGTCAAGGAGTATGGTCATAAGACATCGAAGGCTGTTGAAAGGATGGTTGAGGTATGCTAAAAACCTCGACGGTCTTGAGGAGATGGTTCAGGTGTGTGAACCAGAGACTGGAAGAGGTCTCAATGATGAAGAGAATGAATTGGGATCAGCTGAGGATCTCAAGAACTGCGAGGAGGGCATAGAAGAAATTCCAGTTTTCCAGGTGGGCAACGAGTTGAGATCGTTGCGGGATCTCAGAGATTGTCAGGAGGACAACCAAGGAATTTCACATTGCCAGCTGGGCAATGATATGAGGTCGCTGCGGGATCTCGAAGACTACCAGGAGGGCAGGGGAAGCATCTCAGTTTGCCAGGTGGGCAGAGATTAGAATTAGAGACTATCCGAAGGTCTCATGGACTCGGAGGTGAGTTTAATTCAGCAAGGGTTGCTGATGAAGATGGGATTGATTGATCTCAGAATCTTCCAGGAGAGCAGCGGGAGCATCCCATATTTCCAGGTGGGCAGGGATGAGCAGATGAGCTTGGAGATGAATTTAGATCAGCAAATGCAGCTGACAAAGGAGGAGGATCTGAGGGATCTTCTGATAATTGGGGGAATCGAGGTATTCCTATCACTTGCCTAAGGAGAGGCATAAATCTGTATTGCAGGTGCAGCAAGAATAGAAGAATAGTTAGCTGAGACTGCCAAGGAAGGATTGGAGAAGACTTTGGAAGTTGCCCAAGAAGATGGAGAAGAAAATGAGAATTCTGAGGAATGGCTCAACACTTTCAGCTAGGAAGCTGAAAGAAAAGAAGCTGTAGCATTGAAGCTGACAACAGAAGAAGCAGACAAAGAGGATGATGAGCATTCTGAGGAATGGCTCAATATTTTCAGCTAGGAGACTGAAAAGACTGCAACATGGGAGTTTGCAGAAGAAGAAGAAGGGGCAGACAACATTTGTTTTGTTGATCTGTATGAACAAATTGAAGCCTTGGAAGAGAGGGTGAAAGTGCAGAGCGTGCACATCCAACAGGTTAAGTTGGAAGCTGATGAAGAAACCATGGGAGATCATGATGATCTACATAATTGCAAAAAAAATTTGCAGCTGGGGAGACTGCGTGAACAGGACCAACCATTTGAGCGGTTGGACGAAGTGATTGACATGATCAGAAGGTTGATGTTGAGATCAGAAAAGACTGCCAGCAAGGAGCAGCTGAGCATAAGAGAAGCAGCAGTAGCAACATCACAACAACAGAAGCAACAACAGAATGGAGCGGATGAACAACTCCAGAGAATGATTTGGGATCCAAGAGGATTTCCACAGCTGAGATGGGAAGCTCATGAGCAGGAGCTCATGAATTTTGCAGCTAAGGAGTATGATGCAGGAGCATCTCTCCACGTCATCCAGCCAACCAACCAGCCACGTCGAGCGCACGCATTCAATGCTAAAGAGAGGCACAACCCTCATCTTTTAATTTGTAATTGAATGTAATTTAATGCTTAGGCTGTTGAGCCGTGAAGCCGTGCCTTTGCACAGGCGTAGAATAGATAGGTATTTAATGTTTGTATGGTTGAGATCTAGATCCGGCTGCTGGACTAGACAGCCCATTCAATGCAATTGAATAGGGTAGGTAGGTTGGAGGGAAGAGATCGAAGAGCCCCCTAAGGTAAAAGAGATTCTGTATCTCATTTTGGGTAGAAGAGTGTAGAGAGGAAGTGAAGTGATGTAGTTGTAGAGAATCTATGAGTAGAGAGAAGAAGAGAGAAGAGCCGAGACCTTGTTACAGGTCGTGCTCAGGAACACCTTGTAAATACAGACATTTTCCATAATTAATACAAAGAGCAGTTTTTCCTGCATTACTGTGTGTTATATGGATGTCTGTGAGTGTTCTTTATGTATGCTGTAGATGTATGTTGTAGGTGTGCGTTTGCAGGAGTGTGTCTGATTTCAGGTGAAGGTCTTTGAGGATTCATACCAGGAGGGTGTGACAGAACGCTACGGGTTATGATAGTCATTCATAGAGAAATCATTTCTGAACACTGCGGGTTCAGAAAAAGATGTGCTGCGGGACAGGAGCTGGAATCAAAAACTCAGGGAAGACCTCAAGGTTGTTGAATACCTTGGAGGCAAGGCTATGTATGAGAGACACAGTTGCAGAAAAAATTCTGTTGTGGATTCTGTAGAGCTCTGCCAAGTGGGCATTGAGTATATACACAATGGTGTATTGGGGAAGAACTCTGCTGTGAGTTCAGAAAGAAGAACCAGAATCACTGAGGATTCTGAGAGCTCTGCCAGGTGGGCATTGAGAAGGCGAAAGGAGGACATAACTGCTGGAAGTTCTGAGAGGATACTCTGCGAGGTGGGCATAGAGTAAGTGTGCAGACAGGCACAGGAGAAGAGAAGTCTTTGAGTTCTATATTGTGAAGGAAGAGTCCACCGAGGGATCTTCACAGGGTTGTTGAACACCCTGATAGGCTGAACAAGAGGTTGCTTGAGCAAACAGAGAGCTAGGAGGGCATTACATTCTCCATCTACAGGAGAAGGGAAAAAAGATAAAATCCCTTAGGGGTTTGAGTACTTGGAGAAGCTCAGGAGAGACAACACTGTGTGTGCATAAAGACTCTGCAGAGGTGCAGAAGTCAAAGACTCCTTCAAGGATTCGGAAGTCAAAGCTCAGGAGGGATAGCGTTTTCATACGTGCGACGAAGCTCAGAGTCGAAGAGCCACAAGAGGAAAAGACACACAAAGGTCGAGGCCTTTGGGAACTTGGGATTCTTCCAAGTCTGGGAAGAAAGTGCGCAAGCTCAGGAGGGAGCACAGCAGCCGTCCAATCAGATTGAGAAAGAGATCTAGATCGTCGATTTCTACGTCCAGGAGACGCACAGGAGGAGCGCACAGAAGAGGAGATCGTAAGTCGTTGGATCTCATTCGAAAATCCCGTCAGTCGTTGGATCGACCAGAAACTGCACGAGGTTTAAGCCCTCGAAAGGAGAGTAGAAAAGTCCCGAAAGGCATTGAGGCATCGGGATATCGACGTTCGTGATATCGGGGATATCGAGGACATGAGGAGAGTCACTCGACACTAGGAACCCCGAATCAACGAGATTTGATCTGGACCGTTCGTTTGGGAGCGAACGCGTGTCACGAGATTACCCACATCTGGGACTCAGGCATCGAGGGTTGGAAGAGGAAGTCTTTCAACTTCACGAGTGGCGAAAAGGCGAGAGCTCTGTGTTGTGGGCCTAGTTGACGTCACATTGGGATATCGACACTTGGGATATCGGAGTTCTCGAGGTCGAGTAAATTAGGACATTTCAAGTCTTGAAACATCGAGATTGGATCAGAGCCGTCCATCCGTTGGGGACACGTGGTGGAGATCTGGACTATCGGAGAAGGTATCGATAGGAGATCCACATCTAAGAAATCGGGGATCGGGATATCGGGAATCCCGTGGACACGAAGTTCTTGCAACTCGGAATCGCGAAGTCCGAAACCCCGAGAAGGAGGAAAGCTCCATCGTGGGGCCAGTTGTCAGCATAGTGGAGAACTGACTTTCGAGAGATCGGGGAAGTCAAGAGAAAAAGCACTTCGGCATTTGAACTCGCGAAACCTCGAGGGAGATCTGGAGCCGTTGGTTTTATAGGCGATCACGACCATTGATCGTGCTAAAGGCGGATAGGGATTGTTAGCTAACGTCATATCGTGGATCGGGATATCGGGAGTCCCGTGGACACGGGGTTTATGCATTTCGGCATTATGAAGTCTGAAAGCCCAAAAGGAATAGGGCTGTGGTCACGGGGATAGTGGTCACGTGGGCCAAGAGTCTAGCCAGAAGGGCTAAGGGCCAAAACGGGGAATTGGCTCATCAAAGATCGGGAGATCGTGAGGATAGAGGTTTGTGACATCAAGGGTCGTGAAACCCCGAATCCCGAAGGATGTAAGGCTGTGGTCTCATAAGAGGAGGTCGCATGGACCAGAGCATAGCTAGGAGGGGCTAAGGCCAGAAGGGAGCACATCGGAAAATTGGAGATCAGGAGTCCGTGAGGACAGGGAACTCTCGACATTGGGCATTAGGAAACCCCGAAACTCGAAACTAAGTCGGGGAAAGGTCACAGGCGCATGCAGAGGCTGTGACAGGAAAAAGGGAAGGACCTGTGGATCGGGTTTTTTGCAGGGATTCCATGGAGGAATTGAAAGAGCTAATTCGGCTTAAAGGGGAATTTGAACGATCCTGTGAGCAGGGGCACGCGAGGGTGTGGTGATCGCGCCTCTAATGGCGTCAACTTCCAATTAGCAGAATACATGGAATTCCAACTTCTAGATAACTTAGAAATGTTCCAGGAACCATTGTGCCCTAGAGAAAAGTTCTAGAGTTTGTGGTCATTTTTAAGCCATCAGATTGGTTTGTGGTCTTCCTCAAACCACCACCACTATTTAGTAGAAGATATCAACTTCTGTTATCCTTTTGGTTTGTAGTCATCGAAAAACCACATTCAGAGAGAACATTCAACTATAAGAAGTTATCCACTTTCATATTTCAACTCTCTTCTTGGACTCACATACACCCCTTTGGATTAAGGGGGGAACGTTGCAAATATAATCCGTAAGGGTTATGATATTATTGTATTATTCAATTGATGTTGAATATGAAAAGACACAAGTGAATATGAACTGTCATCGAGAGTCCAAGAGACCTTTTAGAAGATGAGTTCAAAGGTCAAGATAATGTCTTTATAGATGTATCATATCATTGAAAAATACAATCTACACATATCTATATTCAGACATTCTAACATTTTCAATGCTACGTGTCAACTTCATCTTGAACATGGGAGGAATTACACATCTCCCTCATATTGAGATGTAAAAAGCATCTCTACATACAATAACATTAACAACAACAACTTACAACAACATATTAAACCAACCCTTTCAATACATATTTATCTGTTTTTATGTCTTTTTATTATAATTTAACCCTTTTATCTCTCTTCCATATTTAACCATTTGATCTCTCTTCCATAGAGTAGTAATAATAACATGTTTCAAACCAACAAAGAATGTAAGGCACCGTGGAGGACGACGACTCAATATGCCAAAACGTTGCTAAGAAAGGAATTTGAATAGTGGACGTCGCCATGTTGAGATCTCTACAATGAGAGAGGTGTAGGTAACAAAAGAGGGGACCTTCAAGAGGAAGACGATGACTACATTTTTAGCTCCGAAACCCTAGCCTCCCATCACTCCACAAATCCACCTAGTGGAACCCTAGATACTCATTCCCCTATACCTATATGTATTTTCGAAACATTACGTTGAGAGTTTTTGTGCTAAAGAATAAAACATTATAAAATTATGTACAAACAGAAACAAGTCATAATGTTTTGACAATGGGAGTGATAATGGAGTTTTATTTGAATCGAAGGCTGCCACACGTAGGAGTGATACAATATTTTTATTAAATTAATTGATGGACATCTATTTTCAAATAAAACTGGTATACCATAGTTGACTGGCCGTTTGGATGGTTAGTCTTCTTGGACCAACCTAACGTGCCTTACTAGAGCCCGCGTTCCCATTACCCTAAACTAGTTTTTGACGTGGATTTCTCTCACCATTGGATAATAATGCAATATAACAGGGTCCACATTTTCTTGTTGCAGGCTGTTACGCAGCCAATTCTCTAGTCACTAGTTTGACCGGAATAGGGGCACATTTTTATATTATAAACTTAATAAATAAATGTTTCCATTGCCAATCAATATCCTCAATTACTCACTGTTTCCAACGCTCGTGTTTAGTTTGATATGTTTTTGTCTATCATTAATGCGGATAGGCATTCACCAACAACATTTAAATTGTAGAGAAATGGAGAAGAGTAAGTACGCTCTTCCCAAGTCAAAATTAAAATTGTGTTGAGTGATTTATTACAATAAATAATGTTACAAATTTATATATTTTTTCTTTTTAAGAGAAATATACTATTTAGTACATTAACCATTTGTTAATAGAAAATTTCAATCACACATTAAGATAGGATCTAATTACTTGAAGAGAATCTTTCAAATTTAACTAGCTTGATCAAGCTCTTAAAACTCTAATAAAACTATTCAAGTATAAACAAGCTCTACTTCACAATGATTAATAGAGTGACAATGACAAGTTTTGTATGATCAAGAATCACATATTAATCTAAATAACACAAGTAGGAGTTAATAATTCCAACACTTCCCCTTAACAAGTACTTGTATCAATCTTTATCAGGTTGGGTCTTCATCAACATCTATGTTTCACCATGAATTGAAGAACCTCTTTATCAACAAAGTCTATATGTGGTCCAACCTTACACTTTCATCTCATACCTTGATCATGTAAACATCATGAAACTATCAAAGTCCATATAAAGGAAAAACCATCCACTAGAATGCATGGGTACCTAATCGCTGCAACCACCAATCAAATAGGCTGTCTTTCAGGTACACGGTTCTTTCAATTTCTTGATGAACTCCCCTTGAATGTACAAAAAAATTCTAGTTTCTAGGACTAACACACCTCATAGAGTCTACAACTAGCATAGCCCACTCATAAATCATCTAGCGAACACATGGCCCACTATTGTGCTCCAAGTGTTGACAATTCCATCATAGAGGTTATACTAAAAAAGTTATCTAAATCATTAGGGACACATGGAAAAGGAGCATGCATGTCTATCTAGGTCTTACAATGATATGTCTTTTACATGTTACATACAAAGATACAGGTACATACCATTTATAGAATTCATCTCATGGAGATATTGGGTACAAGCATTTATAATATCACCCAAGTACCATACAAAACCTCTCCCAAGTACCAACTCTAGGCAAGATACAAACTAAAAGTTTTCAAGCACTAATACACATGGTTTATACATAACATCCTAGACTTGCCACAAACACAAGGTGTAATTAACATTTCCATATGGTCATTGTTTCTATTGAACACAACACACAAACTTTACCTCATTTTCCCATCACCATCTAATCTCCACCACTACTACAAGAATTGTCACCAACATGCCTTGGACCAAGCTTAAAAAATGATTCTTTGTTTCATACAAAACAATATTTATGTCCTTCCTACTATGATCTCACTATTCCGACTCAAAATTAAGTTTTCCGTCAACCCTTGGCTTCTCCAATGAAGACAATGCAACTTCACTATATCTTTAACTACCATGATAGCTAACCCATGGTTATTCATCCAACAACTCACTTCCATATCTGAATCAAGGTGTCCATGCTCCTCCATTCACTTATAGGACTGTAATCTTGAACAACATACAAAATGGAAACCAACCGTACCTTTGGGTCGAACACTAGTACCAAATAGTTTGACTAAGAACCTATCATACTCTAGGACCGGACATCAACTTGACTATAAATAATGAACAACTAGGCATCCTATGGACATATTTCCATATACCGAGACTCCTAAGTAACCAACCACGTTACATACTAGTTTTTTAAGAAAACATTATGGATACATAATATATCCAAGTCAATATTACACTTTATGCACTTGCGAATGAGGAATTATGGTGCAACATTTGTCAGAAAGTCTTTCACCAACGAAAAATTAGAGGAAACAAAACACGTAGCTATATTTTCCTTTGAGCTACAACACACCTTACCTAGGAGATTCATGAATGATTTTTACATTACAAATTATTTCCATTAAGAACTATAAAATATCAACAAGATATAATGAACATATACTCCTTTGTTCATATGTAGTGATTCACATACTTGGAGTCTTTATCTATGTCTTCAACCCATGTATCTTCAATTTCATTAATCAATCTTTATCTTGAATTTTCATACTTTAGTGTAATTTGTTAGAGTTGCTAATTTTAACAAAACCACTATACTTCTTCCATATTAAATTAACTAAGCTCAATACATATGTTCATATCACTCAATCCAAAACACATAACATAGAGAAACTTTCACTATTACCTAAACTTTGAAGGAATTTTCAATGCCATCATCATATAAGGTCTACATCAACATGCATATAAACAAATAGATCCAAGGATTAACCATGATTTAAGAAATGCATAAAGTTGATTCACATATTTGGAGTCTTTATCTATGTCTTCAACCCATGTATCTTTAATTTCATTAATCAATCTTTGTCTTGAATTTTCATACTTTAGTGTAATTTGTTAGAGTTGCTAATTTTAACAAAACCACTACACCTCTTCTATATTAAATTAACTAAGCTCAATACATATGTTCACATCACTAAATCCAAAACACATAACATAGAGAAACTTTCACTGTTACCTAAAGTTTGAAGGAATTTTCAATGCCATCATCGTATAAGGTCTACATCAACATGCATATAAACAAATAGATCCAAGGATTAACCATGATTTAAGAAATGCATAAGGCCATTGATGGGGAATTTCTAAACCCAAACTGCTCCAAGTACCAGAAAGATGGGAATCTTCCAACATCTCAGTAGAAGGAATAGACCCGACAACATCTCCTATAAAATATACCTCTCTTCCACCATTCCTAGCAAGCGTTCTTCCACCATTTCTAGCAATTGTGACCCTGTTGTAGCGTTAAATTGAATCATCAACCTAATATTCTCGTAGATGGTGCACAAGTTCAAGTTCTCATCTTTCCCAAATGTCCACGCATTGCATGTACCTACCCGAACTACGCCATTTTGCTATAAATTGTTGGAGAATTATGAGTGCAAGATAAATAATTACGCCGAAAGGGGTACACCTATTGACAATGGGCACAATTAATGATCTTTTAACTTTATTTAATCTTAAACCCTAATCTGATGGCTATGCATTGAAGATGCTGGCATATTCTTAGTCATCCTCCAAAATCAATGGATTAGATTTATTGTTCATAACTTTCTTGCATTTATCAAGGCATCCGTTAACATGTTTACTTTTTAACATTTACTTAATCACATTAAAAAATTACTGTAAGGATATGTAATTGCCACGTTCCATTTATCAACCTAATGCAGCCAAACGTTTCATATTACCACAGACAAATTACCACAAACGTTTTATATTGGGGGCATGCGTTCTCAATATATTGAGGGCACGCGTTCTCAGCCGCTACCTTTCGGCATTCTCAGCCGCTAGTTAGCGGCTGTGCTAGTATATGATCAACCAAATAGATGGAATTATCTCAATCGACTCACTTAGGAACACATAACATTCATACTCGTCTAGGCTTTCCAAACTCCATTCCAACACTGGAAAAAAAAACTCCTCTCACGCGACTCTTTTTTTATTCTCACTAGTGCTATTGTTGGTGATTCTACCTAATGTGGAGTCTTCTACAAATTATTCATCACAAAGTTGTTCAAATTTATGCCGTGTCATCTTTTGCATCCTATGATCTTGTTTGAAGAGAGAACTGAACCTCCGACCTCCAAGTCCGTTGTGATGCAAGATCGCTATGGGTCAAACTGTAGATCATATAATGATTTGAGAACGAATTCCTCATTTCGGTCACCAGTAAGAGAATCTCTTTGTAACGTAGAGATTTGATCAATATATTAGAGCACCCTTAGCATATACACAACGTGCTGGCAAAAAATGTGAAGGCCTTTTCATTTCGTTTTTCCTTCTAGATCTGCTAATTTTTTTATCTCAACAACTTAACTTTTGTATTCCTTATGGGTCGTGATAGATCTACCTATTTACTATTGCCTCCACCATGTTTTGCAGGGAATATTTGAACCTATAATAGATCTTACATTTCCTCATGGATTCCTTCAATGATAACTCGAAAGAGCATAAAACTGATTTGAGCAAAGGATTCAACTCCTCTTTCTTCTTTGATGAAATTGTTAGGAGTTGTAATTCTCAGTAATCTCCATGTTTACTTGCAGTTAGTTTTTGAAACCGTCTGTTATTTACTTCAGTTACTAACCGTAAATTGTCTAATGCATATTATTTAATACATGCAATCAGAGATCTATGTGTCCATTCATTCTTCAAATATTTTTTGTGTATTCTTCTTTTTCTATTTTTTTTCATGGTATTAGAGCCATTGATTGGGAGAAGAGATTGTTGTTGTGTGAGCCCACTCTCTGACCATGAAGAATACCGTCAGAACGTTGTATCTCCTTCTCTATTTTTTTCTGTATCGCCTCTAAAAGAACTATTTTGTTCAACTTCTCGCATAGACAGTGCCACCTGTGCTTGCTGGTTTGTAGAAGAGTCGTCCGCCGATTTGGAGAAGAGTCTTCGTCGCCGGATTGGAAGAGGGTCGTTGACTAGAGAAAATCCGTTGCTTGGGATTCATGTGGTTACAGGCTTGGATTCCCTCTTACAATAAACCCATTAAATTTCCTTTGTTTGATGCTCCGTCGATTTTGCTGAAGAGTATTTTGTGAAATTTGGAGTTTATTTGAAAGTTTGATTGGAATTTGAAAGGTGGTTTAAAAATTTGTGGCTGAATTTTGTGAATTAAACAAATGTCTAGTTCTTGGTCAATCCAAGCACCAACTTTAGTTGGTTTTAATTATGATTTTTGGAGTAAGAAAATGAAATCCATTTTGCAAGGTCATGGATGTTGGGATTTTGTTGAAACAGGGTTCACAGAAGCTGATGCAAATGTTGTTGCAGTTATGAATGCTTCTCCCCAAAAAACATTAGAATAAATTAAGAAAAAAAAAGGCAAAGCCAAATCATATATCTTAGTTTCATTATATGATTCTATATTTCCTAAAATTATTTGTGTCAAGACTACTAAAGAAGTATGGGATATTCTTAAGTTGGCTTATAAGGGTAATGACAAAGTGAAAACTGTGAAACTTAAAACCCTTAAAACTCAATTTGAAACCCTCAAGATGAGTGAATCAAAAAGTCTTGATCAATTTATGACTAAAGTTATGGGTATTATGAATCAACTTAATATTAATGGTGAAAAATAACTCATAGACCAAAGAGTTGTTGAAAAAATTCTTAGAAATTTACCTAAGAAATTTGAAATGGTAGTCAATGCTCTTCTTGAGTTGAAATATCTAACTAATTATTCTATAGAAGAATTGACTCGTTCTTTGTTATCTCATGAAGCAAGGATGAACTTGGATATTTGTACTTTAGAACATGCATTTCAGACTAAGGTTTCAATGGATAGAGGCAAAAGCAAAGGTTTTCATGGAAGAAGAGGACGCGTTCTCGGATGTTCTCGGACAAAAGATAAACCTAAAAAAACAAAAGACAAGTGAGAGCAATCAATATTGTCTTCACAAGATCATGGCCAAAGATGGACAAACAAATCATAAATTTAATTTTTTTATGTAAAAAGTATGGTCACCATATATCTGAATGTTGTAAGTTGCAGTATAAAAATAGAGCTAATGTCACGAAAAGTGAAACATATGATACTTTGTTTCTTTACTGTCAAGTATTTGGGCAATTTTTTGACAATAATGTTTGGTTTCTTGATAATGGATGTAGAAATATTATGATTGATCACAATGATTTTCTTTCTAATCTTGATACATCTCTTATTGCTACAATTAGTTTGGGTGATGATCATTCAGTCAAAGCATCAGGAAAAGGTGTTGTGTCAATTTTAAAAAAGTAGGGTGAAGTGAGAAATATTTATGATGTTTACTATGTATCAAATCTCAAACACAATTTGTTGAGTGTAGGGCAATTAATGGTGCATGGTTATGTTTTTACTTTCCATGAAAGCATTTGCACAATTCTTAATCAAACTAAAAAACTTGTTGCAAAAGTTCATATGAAAAAGAACATATTGTTTCCATTAGAAATGAGAAGTGGGAATATGTATGCATGTAATCTTTCTAATACAAATGAAACTGAGTTATGGCATTATCGTTATGGTCATTTACCAGTCAAAAGTATGATTGTTTTACAAAGACAGTCTATGGTAAAATGATTGCCTCCTTCAAATTGATCAAATAACTTCTTGTGAAAGTTGCATAGTAGGAAAACATCAGCAAGATAATTTTCCATAATCCTCTTATAGAGACAAAGAGTTCTTAGAGTTAGTTCACACAGACTTGTGCACCTATGGAAAATTTTAGGTTTACTTTATCAAACAAAAATCTGAGACTTTCACTCGATTAAAGGAATTCAAGGTTGAAAAAGAGAAACAAAGTGGAAGATTTAACAAAGTTTTGAGATCTGATGGAGGAGGAGAATATGACTCCAGAGAGTTTGTTGATTTTTGTAAACATCATGGTATCAAAAATAAAATGACTACGAGATATACTCCACGGAAAAATGGAGTGGCATAAAGAAAGAATCGCACCATCATGAACATGCCCTAGAGTTTACTTACATTAACAAAATTGTCCAAAGATTACTCGGATGAAGCATTTGCATGTTTAGTTTACATACTTAACAGATCACCAACTTCTAGTGTTCAAGGTAAAGTACATGAAGAAAACTGGAGTGGATCAAAGGTAAAAGTTTCTCATTTCAAAATTTTTGGTTGCGTTTCTTTTTCTCATGTACTTGAAGAAGTAAGAAAGAAGCTTGAAGATAGAAGTGAAAAGTACATTTTTATTGGTTATAGTGAACAATCGAAAGCATACAGATTATAGAATCCTGTCACTAAAAAGTTTCTAGTAAGTAGAGATGTTAAATTTATGGAAGATAAATAATGACATGAAATGGATAAAAATACTTCTCACAATCCTTTTCTTGAGTTATATGAACATCAAGAACCTACACAGTTAGACGAACATCAAACATTGATAACATGCCTTCCAAGATTGCAAGTTCAAAATGAAAGTAGTTCTTCATCTCATAATGATTCTTCATCTCATAGTGATTCAGATTCTAACCATAAATATCAAAGAATGAGAAGGTTGAGTGACATATATGACCAAGATGATAGTGTAGTACAATTTGCATTTTTCTCATCTCAACCTAATTGTTTTGATGAAGCTGCAAAGAAAAAATAATGGGTAGATGCAATGAATAATGAAATATAAGTTATTGAAAGAAACAATATATGGAATTTAGTTGATCTACCTACAAATAAAAATTCCATAGGTGTCAAATGGGTTTATAAAACTAAATTCAATTAAAAAGGTCAGATTGAGAAACACAAACCAAGGTTAGCTTCCAGAGGTTTTTCACAACAACCTGGCATTGATTATGGTGAAAATTTCTCACCTTTAGAAAGATTAGATATTGTTCGATTCATTTTGGCCATTGCAACACAAAACGAGTGGCCTGTTTATCAAATGGATGTCAATCCCACCTTCCTGAATGGAGTGTTAAATAAAGATGTGTATGTCCATCAAGCACCTGGTTTTGAAGTCAAAACACAAGAGCATTGAGTGTACAAATTGAATAAATCCTTGTATAGTTTGAAGCAAGCTTCGTGAGCTTGGTACAATAGAATTGATAATTATTTACTCAAAGATGGTTTTAGTAGGAGCAACAATGAGCCTACTTTGTATATCAAGGTAAATGAGAAAGGTAATATTCTCATCCCATGTCTTGATGTTGACGACATGATCTATAGAGGAAATATGATGTTATATGAATTTAAAACAACCATGAAAAATGAGTTTGAAATGGTAGATCTTGGATTAATGAAGTATTTATTAGGCGTTGAAGTAAAACAATCTAATCATGGTATATTTATTAGTCAACATAAATGTGTTGATGAAGTTTTGAAAATTTTTAAGATGGAAAAGTGTAAACCTTCTAACACTCCTATTTCTCTTGGAATTAAGTTAAGCAAAGAAGATTTGGGATTAGTAGTTAATTCTACATTGTATAAACAACTTGTTGGTAGTCTTATGTATCTTACTACTACAAGACATGACACAACATATGCAACAAGTTTTATTTCAAGGTTCATGGAATCTCCTAAGTATTCTCATTGGAAAGTTGGTAAGAGGATGTTAAGATATGTTGCAGGTACAACCACTTATGGTTTGTGGTACACAACTTCAGCAGACGGTATTCTTACAAGTTACAATGACAATGATTATGCAAGAAGTATTGGCGACATAAAAAGTACTTCGGGATATGCTTTTCTTTTTGGCAAGAATTTGATATCATGGGCATATAAGAAATATCCCATAGTTTCTATCTCTTTTTCATAAGCGAAATATATAGCGGCAACAACAACATCTTTCCATGCAATTTGGCTTGAAATACTTTTGATGGATTTTGGATATACGACAAAAGAACATATTTTGATTTTTTGTGACAATAACTTTACCATTTCCTTGTCGACGAATAATGTGTTTCATTAGAAAAGAAAGAAAATTGATACTTGATTTCACTTTATTCATGAACTTTTCAAAGATGGTGACATTTCTCTTAAGTGTTTTGGTTCTAAAGACCAGCTAGCTGATATATTCACTAAGCCTTTTGGAATGGATGTTTTTCAATTTCAATGTCAAAATTTAGGCATTATTAATAATGTAATCCTCGAGATTAAGAGGGAGTGTTAAGAGTTGTAATTCTCAGTAATATCGATGTTTACTTGTAGTTATTTTTTGAAACATTTTGTTCGTTACTTCAACTACTAACCGTAAATTGTCCAATGCATATTATTTAATACATGCAATAAGAGATCTATGTGTGCGTTCATTCTTCAATATTTTTTGTTTATTCTTCTTTCTCTATTTGTTTTCAGAAATGTGGATCTTTGTCTCTAGTTGTCATTGGCATGGAATTCCCATTTATATCACTTCCAAGAATCCTCCTCTAACAAATAATGCCAATGCCATATCAAATTTAGCGGTTAAGCACACATACCAATTGAAAAACAAGAGAGATATATGGAAATAAGTGTTACCTCTAGAATCTTTGTGATGCTCCATTTCTCTCCATGCAACTATCTATTAAGAATCACAAGACGTTTTTTTGATCCTCAATCCTCACAACCTTTACACAAGTAGTACACATAGCCACTAAGTAGATACCTGCTTTATTATTTCATGATGGGCTTCACCTCCTTGGTAAAAATCCATTATGGTCAACCAAAACTTGTAGCTTAAGAAAATAATATATAGTGCATTAAATTGCAATTTATAAAAATAATGGTTCTATCACCATACTCTAGTGCATCAACAATGTTTTGCACATGTATTAAAAGTATTTTTTCTACTAGGGAATAACACTGCTCCAATATAATTGGCGCAAGAAGAACAATGCACTTGTCACTGCATCTAGTCTAAACCTTTTACAGGGCACACGATCCACACTTCACTTTTGTACACAAAAAAAGATCTAGGATTTGAACAAATTTTGCACATATATTAAAAGTCTTTTTATACCAAGGAATAACACTGCGCCAATAGATTTGGCGCAAGAAGAACAATTTACTTGTCACTGCATTTGTTCTAAACCTCTTACGAGGCACATGATTGACATTTCACTTTTGTCCACAAAAATAGAATAGATCTAGGATTTGAGCAGTGGATACCATTCATTCAATTTTCATAACTAATGGCTCATTCAACAAGTTCATCATGAGCAACAAATTAACACAACCAAATGACTATGTTTCTTCTTTAATGAATCAATGGTGGCTCTGATAAAGAAATTCCTCCAAATAGAAACAACTCTAAAAAGGGAGGCTATGACCACAATAAAGACAAATCTAGCATGTGGTTGATTCCCATTTTTTTCACATCGGAATCTTCATAGTAACCCTTGACTTGGAACTCAATATGCTTGACAACAAACAAAACACTCCCTAATGCAAGTCAAATATATGAAATGATGTAAAAAAAACATATTTCTATTGATAAAAGAAAACACTTTTCAATTGTCACATGCATCATGGATACATGGTAAAAAGAACACTCTCAATAGCAATCTACTCCTACTTACACTAATCCTATATTTATAAGGGAAAATCTAATCTCCTACTTACACTAATCCTATATTTATAAGGGAAAATCTACTCTCCTACTTACACTAATCCTATATTTACAAGGGATTAGCAATGTAGAAATGCCATGATTATGGACCCCTCTCATGAGAGAGTGAGACTCAATACCATGTAAAGAAATGTGAGAGTAGACATGGTTTTCACAAACCATAATTGTGTTGATTGATCTATTACAACTAACAATGTTACACATTTATGCATCAAGCTTTGTCTTAATATAAACACACTATCTTAGCACACTAACAACTTGTTTATAAAATATCATAACCACACATTAAAATTGGAGACAAACTAGTTGGAGAAAACATTTTATATCCAACTAGATCTATCAATATGCCATGAAGTTTGTTAATCTAATTACTTCACATTAACTAATTTTCACTGTGCAACACAAGGTGGAGAGAATTTATAAAATTCTAGCAAACTCCTCATTATCCCTTTTACTTGAAGACTCATAACCCCCACTTGGTGTATTGGAATGTATACCAACATCAAAACCCAGTGGGGGGCATGGGAATGTATACCAAAATGATTTGGTTTCATCATGGATTTTGAGCATATGCTTCCCAAGTTGATCGAACCCAAGAGGGTCTCCACCGACAACTACGATGATTGCATCTCATTGCTAGAGTTATATGCACTTTCTACATCTAGGCACGAAGTGTAGTGCTCGAGTACTGCCCGAGTGTTGGCATGAGAGCTTAGTTACTCTGGTTTCGTCAATGTTGACCTTGACGGAAGGGATGATCTTGTAAGAAATGGGGCCAATCAGGGTTCAGGATTTCGACGAACATGAACACCCAATGCCGCACACAACAACTCATGAATCACAAAATGCGAATGGAATGTGGGCCCTGTGCTTTTGGGTTTCAGGGTTTGCAAACCTTTGATACAAAGCATCGCGCAACCTCAATCATCGAATCACAAAATATGATATAGATTTGGACCCACTTCAGTTTTTGGTACTTGGAGAGTGAACGTGACTATTTCATAAGCCCGCAGATGTCCCGAAAGCGAACAAAAATAAAATAAAAATGAATCGCTATGCACCTCCAAAATTTGAATAACCAATTCGATTCAAGAAATCTTTCAAGATCTGTATTTCTATATCAGTCTCACCCTCACACTGGATTACAATACGATTGAAGTATTTATAGGAACAAAACTTTCCCCTTCGACCTTAGGAAAAATTAAATCAGGGCGATGATGGTATTTGGTGGCCTGCAAAGGCTAAGGCGACCACCGCTTGGGATGAAAGTGAACCCTCACGTGTTGAAGGTTCAAAATGTCCATCAATCCGCCATCATAAGGTGGTGAAATGATTACAAACCAACATACTCCCTCTTAATCATTTTGAAAATAAGAACAACAAAAAAATATGTAATACAAAATTGTTGTAAACAATGCATTACATCTTGCAGACCCCAATATTTCTTCTATGGTTTTTGAACAATTCATTTACCATGGGATTCATAAATATGTCTGCAAATTGTTCTTCAGATTTGCAGAACTGAACAATTTTTTTTTTTCCATTTACCATCTCTAGAATGAAATGATACCTTGTATCAATGTGCTTACTCTGTTTGTGAAAGACATGATTCTTTGACAATGCAATGGCAGATTTATTGTCACAAACAATTTCGGTTGCATCATTCTGGTCATGCAAAAATTCATTCAAGAACCCTCTCATCCACACAACTTGACATGCAACTGCAGCTGTTGCAACATACTCTGCCTCAGTAGAAGATAGAGTCACAATGGGTTGTTTCTTTGATGCCCATGCCACTGCTCCAGATCCAAGACTGAACACATACCTAGATGTGCTTTTCCTATCATCAATGGAACCTGAAAAATCACTATTAGTATATCCGATCAGCTCAAATTGCAAGTTTGATGTGTATCGGATACCAAAATCAGTTGTTTCAACAATATATCTCAGGATGCTCTTTCCTTCTTGCCAATAAGTATTCTTCGGAGTCTCCATGAATCTCGAAATCAAACTTACCGCAAACATGATATCAGGTCTGGTTGTTGTTAAGTACATAAGGCTTCCAACCAACCTCTTATACAGAGTTGGATCAACATATGATCCCTCATCATACTTGCTCAATTTAATACCAGTTGCCATTGGTGTTGCAACTAGCTTGCAATTCAACATTCTAAACCTTTTCAACACTTCATTTGCATAGTTAGTTTGAAAAATGAAAATTCCATCATTAGATTGATCCACTTCAATCATAAGAAAATATTTTATCAATCCTAAATTAGTCATCTCAAACTCTGTTTTCATGGCATTTTTAAAGTCTTTTACAGATAGATCTCCAGTAAAAATCAGGTCATCAACATACAAACAGACAATCAAAATTTTACCTTCCTGGTTCACCTTTGTATATAGAGTTGGTTCACTTGGACTTTTGTTGAATCCAATGCTGATTAGGTACTCATCAATCCTGCTATACCAAAATCTTGATGCCTTCTTCAATCCATATAAAGTTGTCCTCAACTTGTAAACTTTATCTCTATGCTTATCAATCTCATAACCTGGAGGTTGTATTACATAAACATCTTCTTCCAAATATCCATTCAAGAATGCAGAATTAACGTCCATCTGATGCATGATCCATCTATTCTAAGCTGCAATAGCTAAGACCATCCTCACAATGTCAATTCTAGCTACATGAGAAAATGTTTCATTGTAATCAATACCGGGTTGCTGACTAAACCCCTGAGCTACAAGTCTTGCCTTGTACTTTTCCAATTCACCATATGCACTCAACTTAGTCTTATAAACCCATTTAACGATAATACTTTTCTTGCCTTCAAGTAAATTGACAAGATCCTAAGTGTTATTCCTTTCAATGGAATCAATCTCCTCATCCATTTCTTTTATCCAGACATCCTCTTTAGCAGCTTCATCATAACTAACAGGATCATAAGCTATAAATGAAAAATTTGAAATATGATCTACTTCTTCATTCTGATCATACAATTATCTTAAGCTTCTAGTCTTCTATCCTTTAAGTCTATCTCTTAATGAAGCTAAAGTGGGATTTGATTCACTACTTACCTATGAATTTGATTGATGCCCACCATGTCCAGATGGCTCACCATGCTCATGATTTCTAGGAATTCTAAATTGGGATGGGATAGAAGCTGGTGCTTTCCTTGTTGGACTTCTTGCTGCAGGTGTATGTGGATGTGGAACCATATATCCATATCCTTCAGCCTTCTCATCTCCATCATCTTCTTCATGGGGTAACACAACTCCCTCTGAAATTGATTTGTCAATACTTCCATCCCAGGCTTCATCTTATTTAAATTGAACATCTCTACTAATTACATATTTCTGGGTGATGGGATTGTAGAGTTTATATTCCCTATACTCTTCACTCTATCCAATAAAGATACATCTCTCGCTTCTGTCATCCAACTTCCTCCTCATTTCTGCAGGTACATGTGTAATTGCAACACATCCAAAAATTCTGAGAAACATTGCAAGGCTTACCATCCCAAGCTTCCTGAGGTACACGATTCCTCACGGTCTTGGTAGGACTTCTATTCAAGATAAAAATAGAGAAAAGAACCGCATCTCCCCAATATTCATTTGAAATATGATTCTCTTTCAACATACTTCGAGCCATATCCATGATGGTCCGATTCTTCCTTTCAACCACTCCATTATGTTGTGGAGTATATCGAGCAATAAACTGCCTTTTAATGCCATGAATATAACAAAATTCAATGAATTCATTAAGTTTGTATTCACCTCCTCTATCAGACCTTAAGATTTTAATGGTTTGACCACTCTCATTCTCAACCATAGACTTAAACTTCTTAAAAACATCAAAGGCTTCAAATTTCTGTTTCAACAAATACAATCAAGTCTTCTTACTGAAATCATCAATAAAAGTCATAAAATAAACACAACCATTCAAAGAAGGTGTTTTCATAGGTCCACATAAATCTGTGTGAACGATTTCTAATGGAGGCTTTGCTCTGTAGGAAACACCTGAAACAAATTTTTCTCTTTGATGTTTTCCAAGTATGCAGCTCTCACAAGAGCTTGCAGGTTGTTGAATGCAAGGTAACCCCTTTACCATCTGTTTCTTATATAAAATATCTAAACCACTAAAATGTAAATGACCATATCTCAAATGCCATATCCAATATTCATCTAAACTTCCAGTTTTATAAGCATTCAAAGAATTACTTAAATCATTTCTCATAACAAGTGGAAACATTCTATTCTTGTTCATCTCAACTCTTTCAATCAACTGTCTGCTGGTTAATTTATCATAAATTGTGCATACCTTGTTCTTGAATAATACTCTGTACTTTTTCTCCAAAAACTGTCCAACACTAATAAGATTGCATTTTAAACCAGACACAAAATAAACATCATCAATATTTCTTTTCTGATTGTTCTTAGTGTAGACTGGAACTGCACCTTTACCATTAACTGCAACCTTACAGTCATTCCCCAGTTTTACTTCAGACTGAATACTAGTATCAATACAAGAAAATAAATTCTTATTACCATTCATGTGGTTACTGCAACCACTATCCAAAAACCAAATATCACTAGCACTTTCCTAAGTGACATTACAGGTCAAAAACACAGGATTTTGATGATCCTCAGACTCATTTGTAATATGTGCAGACTGCTTTCCAGCATCTTCCTATTTCTTCCAACATTTATTAGAAAAATGCCCAAACTTCTTACAATAATAACATTTTACTTTAGTTTTATCATACCTCTAATTTTCTTGCTGCCAAGGTTTGTTGTTGCTCCCTCTTAAATTAGGAGGATTCTGCTGGGACTTGTCCTCACACTCTGATTCAGTTCTGTTGAAACTTCGACCATAAAATCGACCTCCTCTTCCATGAGTATAAAACCTTTGTCTGCCTCTGCCTCTGGTAATATGCAGTTGCAATTTGAAGGCATGCTCCAATGATCCTTCTTCATATCTAGATATCCTAGATTCATGAGCAATAAGAGAACCAGTTAACTCATCAATTTGCATTTGACTTGAATCCTTAAATTCCTCTATGGGTACAACAACAGGTTCAAACTTCTTGGGAAAACTTCTCAACACTTTTTCTATAACTCTTTTATTCTCAATATCATCTCCATACAATTTGAGTTGGTTTACAACACTCATCACTTGAGTCATGAAAGTATAAACACTTTCATTATCCTTCATCTTCAAATTTTTGAAGTCCCTTCTTAAGTTCTGCAACTTGTCTATCTTCACCTTGGACACACCTTGATACCAGGTTTCAAGAATGTCCCAAGCCATCTTTGAATATGTAGCACAAGAAATCTTCGTAAAAATGGATTCATTTAATCCTTGCTGGATTAATC
>ML791486.1:0-17857 GCA_009831015.1 Picea engelmannii
TGATGGTTGTTGTCATTGATGGCAACAACAGAGCTGGTAGGATAAGAAGGATAAAAACCTTTAAGGATTCGAGGAGAATAAGCTCAGGAGGCATAGCGCTCTTATAGCACAGGAAAGAGACTGAGAGCCGTCGGATCTCACTCAGAAATCCCGACAGCTGTTGGATCGGGCGAAGCTGTGCAGATGTTAAGCGCAGGAGTTGGCGTGCAGAAGAGAAGGAAGACAGAGATCCACAACCACAGGATCTCATTCAAATTTCTCGAAAGAACGAGGGTCGTCAGATCAGACAGAAGCTACGAGGGAGAAATTCCATCGGGAAAAACCAAGGTGAAATCCCGATTGAATCTGGACCGTCAAATCCAGAAAGGATCAGGACCGTTGATCATAGCTCTGTACGGATTGGGGTTCGGGACTTTGAAATGTCCAAATCACTCGTCAATGAAAACCCCGAAATCGCGATACACGATTTCGCGATTTGATCGCAGTCGTTAAATTAAGCAGGGATCTGGACCGTTCATTTGTATGGACGCGTGGCAGCCAGGAGGCTACATCGGAGATTCGGGGATCGGGATTTCATAATGCAAGAACACAATGCAACGAAAACCCTGATTTCGTGAAATCCGAAATCCCGACTGAATCTGAACCGTCAGATCAACATGTGATCTGGACCATTGATCCAACTCACGTCGATGGACCACATCACCCAGGGACACGTGTCACAATCAGAGGTTGACAGGTGTCAGGCAGATTCAACTTTTTAGGCATAGGAAAGTCACGAATCAAAGTGACACATGGCAGGATCTAACACGTGTCAAACCATGCGTGACGTCAGCAGAGGAATCAATGATCGGGACCGTCCATCTGAGGGACAGGTGTCGGAGATCAAGGCATCATCGGCATATCGGACATCGGGAAATCAGAGTTCCTGAGGTTGAAGGTAACAAGAGATTGAAAGTCTCGAAATCCTGAAGGCATTGAGACCGTCCATCTGAGGGACAGGTGTCGGAAATCAGGAACGAGTCGACATATCGCAAATCGGGATATCGGAGATTCCGAGCAAAAAGGTTTTGTGCATTTCGAAATCACGATCCTCGAAATCCTGATAAGTGGGGTACAACTGTCAGCACAGCAACGAAGGAGGACAGAGGATTAGTGGATGCCAGCTGTCATAGATATGGACATGGCTACATGTAACGGTCACGTGAACCAGGGTCAGCCAAGGAGGGGGCTGAAACACGTCGGGATTTGGCCGATCGGGAATTCTCCGGGTGAATGCATTGAAGCATCGAAAACGTTGAAACCCCGATGGAGGTTTCACTATGGTCATGAGTAATGGTCATATGGACCATTGAGTAGCCAGATGGGACTAAAACTCGGGAAATCGGGGATCGGGAATCCTGGAGGCATGTTCATGATGATATCGAAAATGCCGAAACCCCGATGGAGGTTTGACCGAGGTCATGTGTTGACGGTCTTATGGGACCAAGCTTTATAGCCAGCAGGGCTAGCACGTGGAAAGAGGCTAAAGCTCCGGAAAGGAGCTCATCGGGGTTCGGAGAATCGGAGGTTCCGAGTGCATGTGCATCTCGACACAGTGAATGCCGAAATCACGATGAGTGAAATCCCGATGCAATCTGAATCGTTGTATAAAGCTTGAATTGATCGAAGGGTTGTTGTTCTTCCACACACATTTAACTCTTTCAATTACAAATCCGTTAGTGAAACAGATTCATAATTGCAAATTAATTGTCGATCAATTAGAGTTCCGGTTGGCTGGACAGTTGCTGTCATTCTTCCCAAGGAGTTGGGAAGTTGAAGCGTTATGCCTGTGTGTATAAGAGATGGGGAAACAGAATGTGGATGTGTGGTTGAATAGAGAGGGAATAGAGCTCTGCAAGTGCTACAGTGGCAGAGAAGAACCCACGAAGCAGAGAAAAGCTGAGAAGGCGCAGCAAAAGAAGGTGAAGCAGAGCAGCAGGTCAAAGACATCGTTCACCAGGTTTACTGAGTTGTTTAACATATGTCATCTGGTAAATGCCTGACAGTCTGTAGATCTGGGTTTACACTTGAGATAATATTTGTTACTGTTAAACCACTAGATGAATCTGCCTGATCCAGTGTGAAAATTAATGAAACGTGGTTAGCACTGAGTATGAGGGTTAAACCCTTTACCAGTAGAAGCTGGTGCTATCTTCAGGGGGTTGAAGCTCCCTTCCAGGAAAGGCTGGTAAATGAGAGAAGGTTGTAGCCTTCTGTAGGTAGAAGCCTGCGTACTAGTATGAGTCTACACTATTACATTGTTGTAGAATGTTTTCTTAATAATATTCATTGAAGACAGAGACAACAACAGCGGTGGTTTTCTCCCGATTTGGGTTTCCACCTTAAATCCTAGTGTTCATGTGTGCTACTCATCTGTGTTATTTTATTTTGTTGATTTATTGTTTAAAAGACATCTGATGAATGAAGAAATCCATAATGAGATCTCTGGATGCCTACTGTTTTCATAAGAATATACAACAACTAATCTCTATAAAGTAGACTAAGATTTTTCAGTAAAAGAAAAGTTAAAAATTGATTGATAGCTCAAATACTGATTCACCCCCCTCTCAGTATTTTCCAACAGTTCCATCAAAGAGAGGAGACTTATTGGCTGAAGTCCCTTAATGACTTGTCATGTTTAAGCTTATAGATCTACCTTTAAATAAAGGAACCGACTCTGATACCAATTTTTGTGCCTCTTTAGTCACCTTGGTGAGCAGAATAGAGGTGCTTGCAAGCTCAATTGGGTCTAGTGAGCAGGACAACTGTAGAGAAAAGAGTTAGGTAAAGAAAAAAAAAACTACAATTAAGAATTAAACTAAGAGATGCAATAAAAACTAAATTCATGAGCACAGGGACATAGAAACAAAAAGAACCAAAAGACCCATGTCACCAATGTTTGAGGCTGATCTATTGATGAAAACAAAGCACCAAGAAGAAAGGGGACTATGAGTCCCTTCTTCCTCCAAGGGAAGGCTCTTGGGCCCTCACTATCTAGCTCTTCTTACAACAAAGAAAAATGGAAAATGGTGATGAAAGAACTCTTTACAAATCCACTCAATGGCGAGGTGGATTTTCCAATGTAATGATGCCAATATGCTTGTGTCAAGGATGGAGTCCTGAAAACAATAGAGGTAGCATAACATTACTTTGAATTCCTTGAGAAAATGAGGTGCATCCATGTCTTTTTATAGCATTCATTTGGTTTATTGTTTAACTACTTTGTACTGTGAAAAGAGGTCGATTAGGGAATTATTAGGTCTTTGACCAGCCCACCAGTCGAATCCAGCCCAGATTTGAGGGTCAAATCGGCTTGGGAGCTGAAGCATAAGTGGTTGGGAGGCCGAACACTTCCATAAATGCACCATTTAGAAGGTGCACGGATTTTTGTGCTAACAGTCCTGCATCATGCGCCTGTGCATGATTTCTACGTTCTTGTTCCGTGCATGCACGCGCACGCCTAATGTCTGCAAAACACTCTTCAATTTTTCACTACTTTGTATAGTTTTTGACCTTTTTTGAATGCTGTGGTATTAATTCAGGTCCATGGATGACTTCATCACTATTTGACGATGTTGAGTTCTTGTAACCATGTGCGGATGAAATTTCAGTGATAACAGATGCCCCCTGATGGATGAGGTTAGGAGCATACGTATAGCCGAAATACATCAATGTTTCTTCTACTGAGAATGTTGTTGTAAGATAGAGCAATAGTGGGATCGTTCAGAGTGATCCGTTGGAGAAAAAAAAAATAAGAACTGGTAGGACCTGACCTTCCCTGAGGTGTATAAAATAGAAAACTATGTACAAACGAGGCGGGCATGCCCCATGCTCGTGTTATGTAACTCTGAAAAAGGATGACTGAAGTGTTGGTGTAGAAAACTGTAGCACCTGTGGGGGTGGTTGTGATAAAGGCAGAAGACAATTCTACAAATGAACATATTCTGAATCGTAGGTAGTGATTGCAATAATAAGTAGCAATGATGATGTGGGCATTGATAGCCCTGTAGAGTTCAGAGGTCTTCAACAACTGAAAGAACTAACTGCAATAGTCGCAAAGTAAGACCCACAATAACATGAGAAATTATTGGCGTCAAATGTTATGGGGGTCAACGATAGCAGGGAGCAATGATGTTTCACCCTGTCTCATCTGAGATCTCTCATTGAGTGGATAATGAGAATCAAGATATTGTCGCCCTTCTGGAAAATTGTGTTGATGTCGACAAAAGGGGAACGTGACTCCTAGAAGCAAAGGATTTGTGAAATCTACTGAGGTGAGGAAGTGGAAGAGGTACATGGATGAAGTCAAGATGTGGGAAGACTCAAGACTTCCCTTGGTTGGAGGAGGTATGAGATAAAAAGTGGCTGCAACCATTCAATGAGGTCAAGGGTCAGGGTGACGACAAGACAAGGGATAAGTTGTGCCAGAGGTCGAACAAGGTGAACAAATTCAGAGGCTAGAGGTAAGTGACCTGCGGGGTACTCTAAAGATATGGATGATGTCAGCAAGGGTATATGATAAGTAGTGCTCCAACCAAGGGTAACATGGGTTGCGTTTGGCCAAAAAAGTAGGTCACCCCAAGGTGATGACAAAAAAGGGAATGTAATGACTAGAAAATAAAGGCGTTTGTACAATAAATAATGAATAATTTTGGGGAAAAATGTACAAATACAAAAACGGGTGCCCCAGTGTGACATGGGTGGCCCATGTGGGGCATAATTTGCTCGAAAGACTGATGAAGGGTGGGGGCCCCATTGGTGAGTTTTTGTATGAGGTAGGTGAAATGGAGGGAGATTTGCAGATGGGAAAACTGATCGTGGATGGAATGTAGGGTTCATGATACTGTGGAGGTGCAGTCAAAAAATAGAACCATGAAGAGATAATTTAGGAGTCCGTGTGGGAAAGCTAAAAAAATGAGGAGAAAGAGTATGTGGTTTGATTTGCGACATGATGAAAGACTATCAGAACTCCCATCCCTAAAGGGTTTTGAAAAACAACATGAGTGTCAGAAGTGCCACAAGGTGCTATGAATGGGACAACTCATGTGGGGAAGAATGCTACCAGGTGACAGTACCGAAGATGCAAATGGAGGCATGGGTACTGCAGAGCCGAGAATGGGGATCCTAGAGGCAAATGTTAGAGGGTGTGATTGGAAATGTAAGTGTGATACAAGGGGAAAGATTACATGCCAGTGCTGAGTATATACCTGAAGGGGTTGCGCCGATGTATGATGACCAAGTACCTACACATATGAAAACTAAATACCTAAAGTGAAAAATATCTAAAGAGAATCAAAGATATGAGCATGTATTTGATAAGCGTAAATATGCACATGCGTACCTGAAAAGGTGCCCCGGGGGCTTAGGATGAAAAGAGGCCCGGGGACTACTATGATGTAGATGACGGGATGTTGATCTCGTGGCTGAAGACAGATTGAAAAATGGACACTGTGGGCTCCCGAAATGGTGAGTGGAAGTTTGGAAAAAAGGCCTATATATAGCTGTAGGGCCCACATTGCCACCTCATTTGTACCTGCTGCAATAGTGACTGGACGAGCAGTTTTCAGAGGAGTTTTGGAGATTCGGGGAGGATGAGGTATCCGATTGGCAATTAGTGAGCTTCAAGTTAGTGGTCTAATCATCTTGCATAGAAATAGGATTTCATTTTTTGGGTAGGGGTGGTACGGGGGGTCGTACAAAGATATTTAGGGATATGGGACCCACATGCGTGGGCGATCCGGTAATAGGCACGTACATGTGCATGCCTGTCGACCAAATATACACACATGGGGATGCGGTAGAGGGTATTTAAGGCACGCTCTAAGGACATGCCTGTGGGTTGAACAGGGGCGCACAAGTACGCGTCTTTAGGTTGAACAAGCGTGCATCTGTGCGGTCCTGTATGGTAAACAGGTGCACTTGGGAGCATGCCTGTGAAGCAAAAAGGTGCACACTGATGTGCACTTTTGTAGTGAATAGGTGTGCACATAGGTGCACCTATGCAGTGAACAGGTGTGCATGTGTGCGCACCTGCGGGTAACAAAACTGTGCCTAGGAGGCAAGGTTGAGGTGTAGAAAAATGAGTCTTTTTGTTGTTGTTGATTGTTTCTTGAGATGATATAGGACTCTGTGTTGTGTCTGCAGGTGGATGGTTGTGACGATGCCAGTGGGTTGGCGAGAGAGAGACTGGTCTCAACTTTGAGACATCGTGGCCATTGAGGGGCCCGATGTGTGTGCAACTTTGGTAGCCTGTGGGCTGCTAAAGTTCTTTGAGTGCACGTTGATATGGGCACAGGAGTATCTCCTACAGTTCCTGATCCAGATGTGGAGTCTGGAGCTACACTGCTTCCCCATGTGAGGAGAGTAGATCCCCTTCACTGTGGTGGAGGACGTATATTTCTTGACTGGGCTTCCCTTTTGGGGAACGCCCCTACCGGTGGAGCTGGTGTTGCCTAGGGATATGAAGCTTGCGACTATTGGCCAGAGATATTGTTCGGGTTGGAACTCTATGTCTGGCATGGTTGTGAGCATTGCATCTATAGATTCCCTGGTGCATCACTATATAGCAGCGATGATTGTGCAAGTATATGGGTCACTAGCGACCCAGCGGATCAGTGGTGGCCATATTCTGGTGCTGGAGAGAGTGTTGGCCGATGAGCATTTCGCTTGGTGGCTTACGCTGCATGCAAGGATGGTGGGGAAGTTGGACCAATGTCGGTTCACTGATACGGGGGAGTTTTCCTTCAGGTCCATCCTAGTGGCCTGGTTTCTAGAGAGGGTGTCGATGTTGCACCCGAGGATTCTGTTGGGGGCACTTGGGGCACAAGAGCCGCGGTTGAGATGGTGGTCGACTGTGTTTCTTCGCCATGGTGGTGGCGAAGGTGCCCACTTCTTTTCTGCAGAGGTGGCGTAGGTATGGCAGAAGATGTCGCAGGTGATCTTACATTACCCCTATGCCGGGGTGGACTTCCGAGATGATCTGTACATGGTGTTACCTCTAGGGGGGGGGTTTGATCATCGAGGTATGTTTGGTGTTTATGTGTATGTTTTTTTTATTTTTTGTTTGAGATAGCAGTCCATATGTATATGATATAGATGTTGATATTATCTGTTGTTTGTTTGTATGTGCATATGTGGCACCTCATGGGTGCGAGGTGGAGTTGCAGTGAGCACCGGAGAGACCATCGCGGGGAGAGAGACATTGGCGTGATGAGGCCGTGGTGCGACCAACTGAGCCAGAGAGGGCAGCGAGGAGGTGTCAGTTTGATGACCCTAGTGCTGGGCCATCACATGCTCCTCTGGCGGCGGCTGAAGTTGATTATGAGGACATACACCATCGTCTAGAGACAATATTATAGGAGGTTCCTGAGGGCATATGGTCTCGCATACAGGACAAGAATTTCCTAGAACAGTGTGTGGGGGTACCTCCACCATGGTGGGCCATAGTACGATGAGTAGCAGTGGTCACTGCGTTGATGACCAGACGACTACCACCAGGGCAGGAGGGGCTGATAGGGGGTGGACCACCACCTCCTGGGGCAGAAGGTGGGGGGCCACCACCACTTGAGGGAGGAGCAGGCGGTGGTGCTCTAGAGGCACCGTGAGTGGTGTTCTAAGGAATTTTATGTATATATATTGTATATAGGCTGGTGAGCCCATTTTGTACAGAGGTGTTGTATTGGCCTGTAGATACGTATATTTTTTGTAAGTAAACATTCATATGGAAATGTGGACCTATATATATACATGAGTATAATTTTTGAGATCTATGTGGTGTTTACATGGTTTTGGTTCATGTTTGATGTCTATTCTATGTATATGTTGTGACAGGATTGTGATATGTTTATGTATGTGTAGAGGTAGCTTGATGTGATATATCCCAGTCTAACACAATATTAGCTAGGTTATCTATAATTTGATTCAATTGTCTTGGAATATGTGTAAATGTAATGGAATCAAAATGTTGAGATAAAAACCTAACCTGTAGGTATTTGCGAAAGAGGCAAGGATCACGGACGCGGTACACATTGTTGAGCTGGAGAACGACTAGTTGAGAGTCAAGGAAGATGCTAAGGTGACGAATATGATGATGCTGGGCATCAGCCAGGAGGCTAATGACAACAGTGTATTTGGCTTGGTTGTTGGTTGCTGACCCCAAACATATGCCACTCGAATGGAGCATTTCATGTGAGGGGGTGTAGAGAGCCCAAGAAACCGAAGTGATATTTTGTATCCAACAACTGGTGCCATCAGCGTAACCAATGTGGTAGGCTGGTGGAGGAAGCATATATCAATAGCACAAAGGATAGTTTAGACGTGAGGGAAGGAGAAAAAATATTAAAAACGCTAGAAAAGAAATAACCTAAAGTAGAGTGAATACTTTTAAGCATAAAATTTCTTGAGATACAACTCGTTGACAGGTTCTTTGAGAGAGAGGCCTTCGGGAGAGGCCAGGATATATGCACCTTTGGTGAGGCAATGTTGAATGATGTATGGGCCATGCCAGAGTGATTCAAATTTTCCATGGCCAAAGGTATCATGAGCAATATTGTAAGCCAGGACGAGGAGCGAAGGTTGACATGGCAATCAAAGGTAGCCTTGGATCATTTTTTAGCTGCCTCATTGTTTTGTAAGGAAGGTAAACGATCTTCATCTAGAGACTCCAAGTTCAACAAGCATTGGACCATTGGAGCAGTGTTGGTTAATATCTCAATTGTGGTGCGTAGGGTGGGAATTTCTCACTTGATGGGGAGAGTGGCCTCAACCCCATGGAATAAATGAAATGGTGTGAATCTAGTAGCGGTTTTCACAGCCGTTCGGTAAGCCCATAGCACAGAAAATAATATATGATGCCAATTGGTTTTATGTTTATTAACTATGCACTATAATATGTTCTTGAGGACTTTGTTAACTACCTCGACCTATCCATTAGACTGAGGGTAATATGGTGAGGCAAATTCGTGAGAGAATCCTAACCGAGATGAGAGTTCGACGAAGATATCATTCTCGAAGTGTTTCCCATGGTTGGAAATGAGTTGGAGGGGCACTCCAAAGCGGGATATGACATGATTAAAGAAAAAATGTGCTGCAGTGTCAGTAGTGTTGTTGAAAGTGGGCATAGCCTCTACCCATTTGGTGAAGTAATCAACGAAGACAATGATGTATTTGTGACCATTTCTGGAGGGGGGATTACAAGTCATAAAGTCGATGCCCCATTTGCAAAAAGGTCTGATAGTAATGACAGGGTGAAGAAGAGCGGTGGGAGCTCAAGATTTGTTGGCGTAAATTTGACATTGCTCACATCATTTCGTGGCATGAATGAAATCATGAAACAAGGTAGGCCAAAAGTACCCGGCTCGGATAATCTTTTGAGCAGTGGATATACCCGAAAGATGTCCCTCACAGGCGCTACTGTGACAGTCATTTAAGACTCTATCAGCCTTGTCAATAGTCAAGCATCGACGAAGAATGGTGTCATCTCCCCGCCGATATAGGATGTCTTCGATGAGGAGGTAGCAGGGGGCTTGATGGTGAATATGGCGATGATCATCACGCGAGAGTTGGTTACCAAACTTTTGAGTTCAAAGGTAGACAAGGAGGTCATCATACCAAGGATCATCCGTAGTGATGTAAAAGAGATGTTTGTCAGGAAAGTCGATGTTGATGGGGACACTGGTGGTGTCAGAGGGGAGGGTCATGACAAGTTCGGCAAGAACGAGGGCCTTCTTACTCTTAGGGGTTGAGAACTTGAGGTCGTACTCTTGAAGGATAACAATCCATCAAGCGAATTTGTCGTTAACTTGCCAACAACTGAGAAATTATTGCATAGGTTTTTACTAACGTAATAAATGACATGTTCAAGATTATCATCACTGAGTTGGATGAGGATGATGTCTATGGATACAGCTAATGATGATACGTAGAGGATATAGTCACGATTGTAGTCAGGTGCACTAATTAAAGGTGCATTTGAAAGCGCTATTTTAATATTGTCAAATGACTATTGGGCATGGACGTCCCAGTGAAAAGGGATGTCGTGATGTAGTAAGTGAAGGAAATCATGTGTGCATATGGCATAATCGGGGACAAAGTGTCTAAGAAAGTTAGCTTTTCCCTGTAGACTCTAAAGTTTTCATAAATTTTTGGGAGGTGGAATTTCAGTGATAGCTTGGACTTTGAGGGGGCCCACGGTAATACCACTTTGAGAAACAATAAAACCGAGGAGGCACCCTGTGGTGACACAGAACACACACTTGAAAGGATTCAAGAAGATGTTGTACTGACGAAAACATTGAAAGATGATTCGTAAATCATCGAGATGCTGGGTGCGTTTCTTAGATCAAGTTGTGAGGTCATCCAAGTAGGCGAGGATGATATTAACCAGATCGTGAAAGATGTATGTCATCGCCCACTGGAAAGTTGCGTTGGCATTCTTTAAGCTGAAAGGCATGAAACGATATGAAAAATTACCCCATGGAGTAGTGAATGCGGTTTTATACTGATCAACTAGGTGGATTTGAATTTGATTATAGCCAGAGAATTCGTCCATAAAGGAGAGAGCCTTGTAGTCAGCACAGTTGTCGATAATTTGATTGATGAAAGGCGTTGGAAAGTTGTCTTTGGGACATGCGTGATTGAGATCACGAAAGTCTGTGCAAACACAGATAGTGCCCCATTTTTTTTTAACGGGTACAAGTTTGGAAACCCATGAGGTATAAGCGATGGGGTAAATGAAACCGGTAGCGCATAACTTCTCAATTTCATCTTTGATAGCCATGACTTTGGATGGGTGTAGCGGTCACTGTTTTTGGTGAACTGGTGTGATGTCGGGCTAGGTGTCAATGCGATGTTCGACAATAGAGGGATCGAGGTTAGGCATTTCCGTGTATGACCAGGCAAAAATATCCCTATATTCCTGGAAGAGGGCTTTATATGTGGCGATTTCCTAAGGAGTGCAAGCAGCTCCAATGGTGATTTCTTCGATAATGCCATTTTTAATGGAAATGTTGATTTTAATGGTGGGGGAAATGTTGGCCATGTTGCCTTCTTCAAAATAATTAGGGGCAGGGATGGGATTTTTGAACCAGTCGATAGACCTTGATGGGATAAAATCCTTAGTTTCGACCGCGTAAATGGGGTTGTGGTTAGGAGGCATGGGGCCTTCCTATGGAGAGAAGAGTGTGCGATGGAGTAGCGCCTCTTAGGGAGAATCTGGGTGGTTTAAATCTTCTAGTATTTCTTCATCGCATTGAAAGCGACAGGAATACAAGGGGTCATGAGGAGTGATCTCAGTGATAGTGGTCATGTGGTTTCCCCCTGGTGAAGAAGCAGGGGGAACGTTGTTAGGAGATGGTGAGGGTTCACTCAACATAAACCATATATTGAAGTATTGAGGGGTACCTATGGAGGTTGGGTAGAGAGTGTCCATAGGGGAATGAGCGGGAGAGTTGGAGGGGTTTGGGGGGTGAATCCTTAGACATGTCATCTAAGAACCATGGAGGTGTTGAGAGTGCCTCCGGTTCGGAAGAAATGAAATGAAGAGCCTCTAGTGCTGAGGTAATGTCAATTATCGCTGCTGTGGGTTGGTGAAATAACGTTAATTGACATTGCATGTATTCAAGGATCATAGGAAACTGGTATGTAAAATGAGCTAATGAATCGTAGAGAGAGAAAGGGCATCTCATATGTTCATTGACTGAAGTGGTGACAGAATGGATGTTAGTGATATTTGTGGAGGAGGACGTGGCAAGACTGGGGTTGTTCTGGCAGTTCTGGCGTATGACAACTAATGTCTACCGAAAGTGTGGTAGTGATGGGAAATCATGGGTATAATGGCCATACTCTGAACATATAGCACAAGCATATTTGGTCCTCAACCCTTTACTACTAGAAGGGTGGGTGGTAGTGGCGGGTGTTGGGGGAGTTTGATTGAGGGGGATCAAATTTCGTAATTCAGGTAGTGATGGACAATTGTTGGTTTGGTGGCCCTCTTTCTCACATAGTGCGCAAGGTGGTGGGATGCATGGAGGAAGTGGAGTGGTGGGCTCCTTCTTCTTTCTCCTGCCCCCAACTGTAGCAGGGGGGTTAGTGAGTAGGGGGGTGGTCAGGGTAAGGATGGGAATCATCATGGGGATTCCTTTCTAGTGGGGAAGGGATGGTCGTGGGACCATCTCTGGTGGGTGTAAATACCAAACTGGGATTGTTAACACCATATTAGGGAGTGTGAGAGTTGTGGCTACCTGAAAAGCTTCGATACTGGGTGGAGGGTAAAATAAGGGAATTTGAGTCAGGGGTTGGGGAACTGTCTCCCAAACTGGACTATGTCCTTGGGGAGAGGTGGAATCATGAACTAGTGGGGTCGACGAGTGTCCAGGAGGTTCTTGAGTGGGGGGTTCGACGACGAGTGGGACGTTAGGTATGATAGAAGTTTCTGTAGGAGGAAGGGTATCCTCTGTGTGAGTTTCGTTAGATGATATGACACACACTTAATTGGAAGGGTGTAGGAGTGGTGGTGCTCCATCATATGTTCCTAATAAGGATGGATCTTTAAAAATCCCAGGACCCATCTCGACGAGTGGATATGTTTCATGGCTTGTGTAGATGAGAGGAAGAATGTTATCGATGTTGGCAGATTGATTAGGCTCATAATGTGAGACTTGGTCAATGGTAACGATCTTCCCATTGTGAGGGAACATCATTGTCCAAAAGACAGAAGATGCTACTGCCTTCATAGCGTACATGTAGGTACGAACGAACAAGATATTATAATCGAGCGGGGCATCGATAACTTCGATATCGATGAGAATAGTCTTTCCCCCAAGTTCGACAGGGACATTTTGTAAGAGCCATTCAGGAGAGGATGGTCATCCATCATAAGCTCATAATGTGATGGCAGAGGGTATGAGTTCCGGGGAACCAAGTTTCTGTTATACTATTTTCAACATGATGCATGTAGATGCACCTTCATCGATGATACACCGATGAACTGTGATGTTCCATATTTTCACTGGGATTTGAAAAGTGATCAAGGTGGGAAGACGAGGTTCTCCACTATCAATATCAAAGGTAATGAGTCGAGTATCTACAGGGTCGACTACCCCCAAGGCGAAAAGTAGTGATTTTCACTGAGTGGGACAAGTCTGGAGGACTTCTAAGACTGACATAGTAGCTAGGGATTGTGCTAAGTTGTCTACCAAACTATAGTTATGAGCTGCTCTAGCCTGTGGGTTGTGGACATTCCTGCGCAATGGGATGCAAGGGATGCAAAGCAGTGGTTCAGCGGATGGGTGAGGGATCACCAAAGGGGGTCCCGTCGGTGGAGGGTTTGTCTCTAGAGAGATGGGGGTAGACTTAGTGGGGGAATGATACTGATGATTACATGTTTGCAGAAGGATTTCTTCCTCACTCGTGAGGAGAATTGTATGATCTTCTCGATTGTTGGAGTTGAGGTATTGTCCTGCCTGAGGTGGGGGATGTTGTGTGTCTTGTTGGGTGTTTATCACACCTTGATGTGGAATAGGATTTTGCAACACAGTGGGAGGGGTTTGTTGCACGTATTTTTGTGGTGCCTGCTAAGGGGTAGGTTGTGCAGGAGAATGGGGAAGACTACCCGAGTCTTTCAACCATTTGAAATCAATGATCTGGGGGAAATGATGAGTGTAATGGACGAAATCACCACAAAGGGCACAAGGGAAGATGGTTTTAACATCATTTCACCCTTAGCATTTATTATTATTTCCCCCATGGGGGTTTTGGTTCCCTTGGTTTTGGTTGCCCCTAGTGGGTTGGTGCTATGGGGGTTGATTCCCGCCTTGACCTGGGTTGTTGTTATTCCTGTTCCTTCATTTATTCTTGGCGTTGTTCGATGGATGGGTTGGATTGGCTGTATTCAACTGTTCAAAACTTTGGTATTGTTGAACAGTAGAGGGTTGAAAGAAATTCACCCCCGCATGAGGATGTGGGGGAGCCATGGGTTGTGGAGGACCAAGAAATGGGAAGTATGGATTCTATGGTGGTACCAATCCATAAGGTACATAGGAAGGTGTATTTATTTCACTGGTACTATAAGCTAAGGTTGAGGGAGTACCATTGTTTTTTGGAATAGGTGGATGTATGGGAGGTGTCGGTGGTGGTCCACTGATGGGTGTAAGTATAGCAATAGGGTATGGTTGTTGATAAGGGGGTGGGGGGTAATAAGAAGTGCCCCCCATATGTTGGTGAGTATTGAGGTGTTCCATACATCGGTGGTGGTTGTGGTTGTGGACCATGGTGTGTGGTGGCACCAATCAGTCCATCTGCTGAGTGAGACATCCCAGGTTTGTCTTGGCCAAATGGCACAGGTTTTGGAAGATAAGGAAGTACAGTGTATAAGTATCCTGACTATGCATAGATGAGATCATATTGTTGGGCCTTACTAATGGCCTCCTCTTCAGATTGAGGGAAGGTGGAAGCTACATCCTTACCGAGGAGAGAGACAAGTGATATAAGAAACCAGTCGAGACATTGTTGCTTGGTGGTTTCTGCTTTGCACAAACTACGTCACCTACGCTACTTGTGAATGTGGTCAGTGATGTGTGTGGCTGAGGTTTGTTTGAAATTAGAAAGTATTTCTAGACCATTGTCATGGTGGATGGGTAATTGGAAGAAGGTCAAGAATGCTTTGTCCAATGACTCAAAAGTTGTGTGGGACCCCGATTTTTCTTCGACATACCATTTAGTCGATTTGCTAGTGAGTGTGCATTGAAATAATCGTAGTCTGATGGAATCATCCATAATGCTATTGGAGGAGCACCATAGGTGAAAGGTCATGACATGGTTGGTAGGGTCATCGCTTGTCTTTCCTTCAAACTTGGGTATGTATAAAGGTAGTTTGGTTGGCATCGCAGGCCATGTGGGATCATGCAATATAAGATCATTGGTGAGTTTGGTGAGATTCAATATGTTCAGAGAGGTCAAATATGGCATCTGCAGTGGGGGGGGAGGATTAGCTCTGGCCATAGTGTGTTGTGAACCTGACCCTTGAGGGGGGCTAGGTGGGTTGGTGCTCCCTCCTTGAGAGGAAGTGGGTCCCTCGCTTCTGTGTAAAGGAGAGCGAGTGAATGGATGGCCTTGGGAAGTTGACCCAAGTAATATAGAACCAAGCAAAGCTGATCATAAAATAGTAGCACTCACAGGAGTGTGTCAAGGAGGTGTCGGTGAGCGGGCATGACTAGATACTCCCCCTAATATAGGAGGGTGTTTTAGCAAGCATCATGAATGACGAGGGTTCTGTGGTTCCCCTATGATGTCAAACTAGTAGTGTGAATGTGTGCAAAAAGTGGTGAGAGTAATATAGAAACAAGAGTCTTTGCGTTGAATGTTTACACAATATATATATCCAAATAAAACTATAATCATACGTGCATCATACATAAAATGTTTTGAAAAATAAGCATATATATGGGTAAGTAGGTTTTTTCCATGTGGGGGAGTCAAAAGAAAGCAAATGCTCGTGTCCTAGAAGACGTAACGCCCTTCCTCTCAAATAGCACTGGACCTTCCAATAGTAATCAACAGTGGGGTCTGAAGTCACTGGAAGAGAAACAAGTGAAGGATGAAATAATTGGTTATAATGAGGGGTAAAGGGGGCATATCCCGAAAGAACTGACGATATTTCCCAATAGCCACACAAAATCCAATCAAGGTGCAATTGCAGCCCACAATTGCCACCTGGGTAGATGTCCTAAATTTGGTCACTAGGTACCTCGGTCAAAGTACGACATTTAAATTTTCGGCCTAAGAAATGGGTCACTGGATGGATCCCATCCAAGAGGTGGGTGCCTCAAGGGGGGACTCACAGAACAACTCGACCTCGGCCTTCAACCCTTCACGGGTATCTCCCTGCCTTATGGTAATTGGAACACTTGACTTGGAGGATTTCCAGTTCCCTATTTGACAACCTCTATGTTTTGACAATGTGAGAACCAGATAACGAGGAGTTTTTTGGATGCCTATCCCCAAAATCCTACCTAGACTAAAAAATTTCTTTTCACACCTCCTGTGGAGGAAAACTTAATGAGTTTTTAGAAAGATTTTAGATGTAGTTGTTTTGGAAGGTTGGCGGTGCAAACCAACCTCATTGATTAAAGATGGTAGTGGATAGTTTCATCAAGAAAAGGGTGGGGTGTTTTCAGAATCCCTTGGGAGGAAACTTACTTTGACCTCCATGTTTCAAGAAGAATCTATGTGAGTGATAAGTGACTTTTGTGTGTGAGTGAAAGTGTGCCAATTTTTAGTGAATTAGATGTCACCTTGTTGCATGTGGACTTCGCTTCGTCCTTACAAGAGTTTGATTACCTAATTAACTAAGTTCCTTTGGTACAACCTTGCATAATTCAAAAGTCCCTAGGAAGCTAGCATGTGGACATGTGGGTCCGTTACTATCCCTTTAACTCCTTATTGTGATGTAATCTAAGAAAAACTTTGAAACTATCCTAGATTGAACATGTGGGCATGTATGGGCCCGTTACAAAACCTTTAAACTTCCCTAGTATTTTGATCTAAGAAAGCAAAAATTCAAACACCGTCCTATCTTTTTAGCATGTGGGCATGTATGGGCATGTTACAATATTAAGATGTGTTTGAAAAAGAAAACTAAGAGGAGTCCCAAGAAGGGTTGTTGTCCTCTCCTAAAGGTTTTAATGTTCTTAAGGAAGATGAAATCATTTCACAATCTTTTTCTGATTCTCAAGATTGCTTGGAGGTGTGAGAGAAGAGCATACTAAGTGATTGTTACTCAACTTCTAGTCCCAATGCAAGATAAATGTGATTAAAAATGATTTCCAACTTATCTTGTGAGTAAAAAACAAGCCATCTATGTGGCAAAAAGCAAAGAAGGGAAATTGTTTTTATCCTCCTAAGTGCCCATGTGTTTTTGACTAACCTCTTTATATGATGAGGGGACTAAGTGTCATGCAGCTTTAAAACATGCTTGACATCATTTTTAAGAAGGAAAATGGCCTTCCCCACATCTCAACAACTTTACAATGTGAAATTTTGCACAGATGCGCGGGTCCTAGTGGAGACAGAGGCACACAGAGTGCATGCACGCGAGCAGAGACAAGTTAAAAAGTGCACCTGCACAGAACAAAAACGTGAGTCAGTCGCATGGGTGCACGATGCGTGTCTGTGGGCCTAAAAACCCACGCATATAAGACAGATGGCTGAGAAAGAAAAATCCAGATAGATTTCTCTCAATTCAACTTGGAATTGGTTGGTTGGTAGGTCGGCTTAGGCCGGTTAGTGCACCTGCAAGTTAAACAAACTAAAAGAAGAGCAAGAAAAACCCAAATGAGGTAGGAAATTGATGCCTTTCCCCAGTGGAGTCACCAATATGTTGCACCTCTTTCATCACCTTGGTGAGCAGAATAGAGGAGCTTGCAATCTCAGTTGGGTCTGCTAAGAAGGACAGCTGTAGAGAAAAGAGTTAGGGAAAGAAAACAAAAACTACAATTAAGAATTAAACTAAGAGATTCAATAAAAACTAAATTCATGAGCATAGGGACATAGAAACAAAAAGAACCAAAAGACCCATGTCACCAATGTTTGAGGCTGATCTATTGATGAAAAAAGAGAACCAAGAAGAAAGGGGACTATGAGTCCCTTCTTCCTCCAAGGGAAGGCTCTTGGACCCTCACTAGCTAGCTCTTCTTACAACAAAGAAAAATGGAAAATGGTGATGAAAGAACTATTTACAAATCCACTCAATGGTGAGGTGGATTGTCCAATGTAATGGTGCCAATATGCTTGTGTCAAGGATGGAGTCCTCAAAACAATAGAG
>ML791486.1:17907-34143 GCA_009831015.1 Picea engelmannii
TTGAATTCCTTGAGAAAATGAGGTGCATCCATGTCTTTTTATAGCATTCATTTGGGTTATTGTTTAACTACTTTGTAGTGTGAAAAGAGGCCAATTAGGGCATTATTAGGTCTTTGACCAGCCCACCAGTCAGATCCAGCCCATATTTGAGGGTCAAATCGGCTTGGGAGCTGAACCATAAGTGGTTGGGAGGCCGACCACTTCCATAAATGCGTTGTTTAGTAGGTGTATGGATTTTTTTGCTAACAGTTGCGCATCGTGCACCTGTGCGTGATTTCTATGTTCATGTTCCGCGCATGCATGTGCACACCCAATGTTTGTAAAGTGCTCTTCAATTTTTCACTACTTTGTATAGTTTTTGACCTTTTTAAAATGTTTTGGTATTAATTCAGGTCCATGGATGACTTCATCACTATTTGACAATGCTGATTTCTTGTAACCATGTGCAAACAAAATTTCAGTGAGATCACCAACTCTCCGGGTTCTCTAGCACCCACTAGAAGGAAGCATCAACTCCCTGAGTGTTCTAGCACCAACTGGATGGAAGAACCTACTTCCACTTATACAAGCACCAACTTTTTTAGAGCACCAACTCTCTAGTTTCTCTAGCACCCATTAGAAGGAAGCATCAACTCCCTGAGTGTTCCAACACCAACTGGATGGAAGCACCTACTTCCACTTATACAAGCACCAACTTGTTGAGAGCACCAACTCTCTGGTTTCTCTAGCACCCACTAGAAGGAAGAATCAACTCACTAAATGTTCCAACACCAACTGGACTTATACAAGTAATAACTTGCATACAAAAAAAATTGTGTTTTCCCTGAGCACCACCCTGCGACCCTGTTTTTCTAGCCACAACTAGATGGAATATACAACTTCCAATAATCAAGAACCAACTTGAATATCAGAGGACCATAGTCCTCCCTAGCACCACCCAACCTCCCTTAAAATAAATAAGTGATTTAATAACCAACAATACAGGTGTTGCAATTCTTACCACTTCTCCTTTGTTCAACAATTCTTCTTTGCCTTTATCTATTCTGTGATTTTTCTCTACTTCTATCTGTTCTGTGGTTCTTCTTTGCTTCAAACTGTTCTGAAATTTTGGTGTTTCTTTTGTCTATTCAACATATTTGAGTTTTATCTCACAATATGCATCCTGTAATTTTTACCCTTCTTACAGTTCAATTCATTATTCACTAAGAACAACTAACCATACACAGTCACTGCATATTTCATTTTATCCCCATCGGCTTCTTCAGTTACACCTCGACTGCCCTAGAGAAAAAATGCCTTGGCAACTAAATCGCCAACTGTCCAAGAATCATGATTTAGTTCAGTTAATTGAATTGTAACTGAACAACTAACCGTGAGGTGGAACGATAGCCCTTCGATCAGATTCCCATTTCACCATCACCGTTGGATTACATTTGCAGGGTCTCATGTTTATCCCATGTGCCCATTGTCTATGACCATAGGCTAATCAGAAAGTGATTTTGCATTTCGCATTTCGGATATCTTATGGTGAGGCTTCTTGACTTTCCATGTCGCGATCTCCAAAAATATGGCTTAGCAATTAGTACCTTCCCTTTTCTTGACCACCGATGATGACCACCGGCTACACCAACAAGCGCTATGCAATTTCACATTTCGTGAATTTTGTTGTGAGTCACTCTGACTCTTCCAACTCACGATCATGAAATGTAGCCTTGCAACTTGCAATCTCCTTCCTTCACGTGCTCACAGCCGTGACCAAACACTTATCCATAAAGTGCTTTCGTGACTCATGATTTCAGGAATCTTGTGTTGAGGCATCTCGAATATCCATGTCGTGATCACCAAAATAGATCTTGGTTGCACTAGCTCCTCCCTCCAAATCTTGACAATGTGTCCATGCGATATGACCACTCACCAATAAAATGAACGCTTTGTGATCTTGAAGAATAGAGCTCCTCCTTCCTTTGACTTTCCAGTCAGTGAAAATATGACCTTTCACCACGTGTAATATGCATCCAATGGTCCACGACCCTTGATCCAAGGGTTCAGATCAATCCTTGATCCTACGATCCATATCATTTCAAGATATCGCATATCGCAAGTTCCCACACCATGCTCCTTTGACTTCTCCAATGTGCAAGTCAGTGAAATTTCAATCTCTTGCCACGTGTCCTATGGCTCCAATGGCCAGGATTGTTATCAATTTTTTTCATATCATGAGTTTGAGGGGTTAGAGCACCTCCTTCCTTTGGATTTCCCAATCTGTGAAACTCCAAAACATAGCCTTTTTCGTGCTTTGATCTTTTGCCACCTATCTTCTAAGATAATGGATGGTCCCCCTACTTTTGGGACTTTGTAAACCCACTTCTTCTTGCACTTAAATATCATGATCCTTCTATTGGATCCAATGATGGTCGGTCCTCGCACTCAAATCCAACGTCTGAGATTTATTCCCCTCTTATGTGCGTTCCTCCTATCTGTATTCAGATTTGACGGTCATCAGGAACTCTGAATGGGTGATCCAATGATCATTGTTGCTCTTCACTGTTGATCTTACCAATCCATCATTGCTGCATTGTTGATTGTGTTGATCTCGCCATCAATGAAAAACACACACACATTGCCTTCTGTCTATAAGTATGCCAACAGTTACAACAAGACATTAACTAAGGGTAAAGTGGTTGAAAAGAAGTTAAATGGAAGAGTATAAATACACATAAAGAGTCTCTCATTCTTACACACAAGTTTATTAAATATATTTGTAGTGAACACTTGATCTATTGGTCAATATGAGGTAGAAAGAATAAGGTAAATTAAAGGGGATGATTGTTCCAGGTTGTAGCAAGTGTTGGATTACTGAGAGGGGGGGTGAATCAGTAATAGATCAATCTACTCCTCTCTAAACATATAATCCAAGTGTTATATCAATGTAGCATTATAATCCAATAATTGTAGAGTAAATAAGCAATGAAAAAATGAACAATCATACACATACACAGTACACCAGTGTTTTACGTGCAAACCCAAAGAGGGGGAAAACCACAAAATTGTTTTTTTTATATGTCTTGAAGAATTGCATTCATTGGAAGCACCAACTTCCTTTGTTTTCCAGCTGCAAATGGAAGGAGGCTCCAACCCCTAGTTTCTTAGGCTACAACCTGAGGGAAGATCCAACTCCCTAATTCTTTGGCTACAACCAGAAGGAGGATACAACCCACTATGTTCTCCAGCTACAACCAAAAGGTGGCTACAACCACTTGTCCTTACCCCATCCAATTTCCCTGATGTAGAAGTAGAATGATGAAACCATTGTCACAGTATCACTATGAAATATACCACTTTACAATTGTACCAAATTGTACCACTGACCTACAGCCAAACAACCTGTACCAATAACCTAAACCATGCATCAACCTGGACCTCAACTTGTCATCAACCTTGTTGAATTGTGCTTTATTCAAGAAAGCGACCTTGTAGAGCGTGCCTCACACAAAATATTTGTTGAATGGATCTGAAAATGTTACAAAGAATACTAAAGACTATACTCTAACCAACACATTTGGTCTTACTAAATTTGGATATGTTATGAAGAAGTTATGATGTTTTTACCTGAAAGACCTCTTTTAGACTAGTTTCAGGACTAACCACAAACCCTATTTTCCATGTAGTGTAACTCCAAAAATACAACCTGCAAGCTGAAATTTTTACCAAAGATACTTGGATATTTTTCATCAATGGCCTATCAATTTCATGTTCTAAAGCATTATAGAAAAAAAATTATTGTGAAAATGGTGAGATGACTTGTAAATAACATACCTTAGAAAGCATCATCAAAAGATATTATCCTCCCTTGAATTCCGACCTTCTTTTCTTCACCTTCCCTCTGAAATTCGGCTTAGATATCCTTTGATTACCTCAATAACCTATATATATTCAATATTCTCAAGTGTTATGTAAAATGAGAGAGTCTTGCCTCTTATTTATACTTTCACGTAGCTTCCTCAAAGGGTTACCTTTTAACCCACTTTCCTTATTTTAGGGTTAACCAACTTCTAACCGCTTGTCCAATTAGTAATTTATCCATTAAATTTATTATTTAAATAATTTATTTTGTATCCACTTTGAATTACAGTACTCTCATCACTTCACTTTACCTCAAGGAGTTACCTTCTAACCATCTTAAACCACTTTCCTTATTTTAGGGCTAACCCACTTCTAACCACTTGTCAACTTAGTAATTTCTCCATTAAATTTATTATTTAAATAATTTTTTTTGTATTGATTTTGAATTATAGTACATTGGTCACTTCGCTTTATTATTTACCTTCTAAAAATATTTTAAACCACTTTGACTACTTTGACCTTTTGGGGCTTCTAGATGACATATGACGGTCCTCCAACTTCGTAAGGCCATAACTCTCAAACTGTGAGGAGCTATGTGACGTTCCACATATCACTAGAAATGGCATGACATGTAATATCCATCTAAAATATTTGTATCTACAAATATATTAAAACTCATACCATTATTCATTAGACAAACTTGGGTCCCTTACCCAAACCCGGGTTCTCCAACTTCTCATGGCCATAACTCTCAAACCGTGAGGAGTTATGTGACATTACACATACCACCAGAAATGGAATGACATGTATTATCCATATACAATAGTATTACCTTCAAATATATTAACACTCATACCATTATACATGAAACAAACTTGGGTTCATTACCCAAACCTTTGTGCTACCAGAATTTGCTACCAGACTTTCTTCAAGGGTTGACATCAATGAAAACTAACCTTAATCAGTAATCTACCCCTTTGGCATTAATGGAAACAATCTGATGCAATACTAAAATCATTTCATGCAATATTAAAGTCATATCACTCATGCTCCCCCTGGAACCTTGCCTCTGTCCTCTTCATATGCTAAATCTCTCCTCTTTGTCATCAATGGAAAATGTATCTTTCTATTCGGGGCTACTCCCCCTAACTGAACTGTCTGATCTCCCAGCCTGAAATGTCCTCTTTATGGTGCTTTCTCATGTACATCTAGGACTTATAAGATAATCATACAAAAGCATTCATTTTGGAGTAGAAATAACTCCAAGTCCTTGGCAAAGATACTTAAAGGATTCCCGTGGAAGAGGTTTTGTAAATATGTCTTCCATTAGTTCTTTTGTGCCCACATACTCAACTCTAATGTTCTTTTCTGCTACCTGTTCTCATAGAAAGTGATAATTTATTGGAATGTGCTTCATCTTGGAGTGCATCACTAGGTTCTTTGAGATACTGATGGTGCTTGTATTATCACAATAGATTGGAATGGACTCATCATACTGAACCTGTATATATGTCATAGTTTTATTAATCCATAGAACCTCTGTATAACATTTGTTTGTTACAATATACTCTGCCTTGGTTTTAGATAAAGATATTGATGATTGTTTCTTACTTAGCCATGATACCAAACACTCAGCCAAGTAGAACTTTGCTCCACTGGTGCTTCATTGGTCATCAATATAACCTTCCCACTATGCATTTGTGTAGGCAATAAGTGATAGATCATTTCCTTTTGTATATCATAATCCAAACTCTTATGTTCCTTTGAGATATTTGAAAATCCTCTTCACTTCTAATACATGTGATTCCCTTGGTGTTTCTTGAAATCATGCCACTTATCCAACTTCTTGCATTACATTTGGTCTGGATGTTGTCACATATAGTAGGCTACCAATAATTGACCTATATTGCCTCTGATATCTAGACTTTGAATCATCATCTTTCCTCAACTTGCAACTGGTTTGCATTGGAGTGATAACTGGTTTTCAATCTTCCATTCCGAACCTCTTTAGCATTTCTCTGATATAATTGGTTTGAAAAATAAAAATTCCTTGGTTTATTTGACATATCTTAAGTCCCAGAAAGAAGGACAGTTCTCCAAGTAATGACATTTCAAATTCATTTTGCATATCCTTTGCAAATTTATGGCTTAACCTGTCATCATCACTACCAAAAATAATATCATCAACATAAACTTCAATCAATAAAATACTATATTGACTTACCTTAGTGTAGAGATTGTTGTCTGCACTTCCTTTCCTAAACCCTGCATGTTGTAGATATTTATCCGATCTAGATTACCATGCTCCAAGAGCGTGTTTTATACCATACAAGGCCTTCTTTAATTTACACACATAATCTTCTTTCTATGACAACTTAAATCCTTCTGGTTGTTCAATGTAGACTTCTTCTTCAAGTTCCCCATTCAAAAAAGATGATTTTACGTCCATCTGACACACTTTAATATTTTTGGAGAATGCATAAGCTAAAAGAAATTATATTTCTTCCATTCTGGCAACTGGCAAAAATGTCTCTTCAAATTCGATTCATTCAACCTGTGAATATCCTTTACATACCAATCTAGCTTTATTCCTTGTAACCTATCCATCTTCATTCAATATATTCCTGTAAACCCACTTTGTGTCGATCACATTATTATCCTTTGGTCTTGGAACCAATTCCCAAGTGTCATTTTTATCTATTTGATACAATTCTTCATCCATGGCCTTATTCCAAAATGAATCCTTGTTGGCCTCTTCAAAACAGGTTGGTTCAATCGTAGATGTGAGTGCTAGGTGTGTTTGTTCTGGTGAACACATTCTTCTTCTAGACTCAACTCTTACATATTTCTTTCCAATAATATGATCTGAAGGATGATTCTTCTGTACTCGTCTTCTAGGTGTCTTTGGAGTCACTTTCTTAGCTTTCTCTTTTGCTTATGTCGGATCCTCTTCGTAAAGTTGCTCCATTGATTCATTTTCTTCTTCCTTTAATTCTTGTCTACCTGTTTCATCAATTGTTACATTGATGTTTGCCAAAACTTTGTTTAATCTCATGTTGTAACACTTGTATGCTTTTCTTATACTTGAGTAACCAACAAGTACTCCTTTGTCCACACGAGAATCAAAATTTCCCATTCTTCCATCTTCTCTTTTGATGTAGCATTTGCTTCCAAAAACTCTGAAGTGCTTCACATTTGTTGGTCTTCCTTTCCATGGTGCGTAGGGAGTTTTGTCATTTTTTTTTCTGAGAATTACTCTGTTTTGAATGTGAAATGGTGTTTTCACTTCCTGTTTCCAAAACATATATGTCAATTTGGAATCCATTAGCATTGTTCGAGCCATTTCCTGTAATGTCATGTTCTTTCTTTCAACATATCCATTCTGTTGAGGTGTCATAGCAATGAAGAATTTCCTTTTTATTCCATGACTGTTGCAGTATTCCATAAATTACTTTGAAGTGAACTCTCCTCCATTATCATATCTCAAGCATTTTATTTTTGAATCCATTTCATTTTCAACCATTTCCTTATAGATCTTGAAGTTTTCAAAAGATTCTGACTTATTCTTGAGAAAGAAAAATTGTATTCATTCTTGTATAATCATTAACTAATAACATAATTATTTCTCACCTTTTAAACCCTTTGTTGTAGTTGGTCCAACTAGATCAGTATGCACAATTTCTAGTGGTCTTGTAGTTGAATAGTCCTTTGATTTGAACCTGGTCTTTGTTTGGTTTCCTTGTTGACAATGCTTGCATAAAGTGTTGCTTGGTTTCGTGATCTAGGGCATTTCTCTTACTGCTTCTCTTTTTCTTAATTTGACAAGGTTATCAAAATGTATGTGACCCTTTATTATGTGCCATGGCCAACTTTCATCTTCATTTCCAATTTCACTTAACACATATATGTTGCTTGAATTTCTCGCAGTTGTAGCAATCAATTTTCTTGAACGTTATTTTCTTATCTCACACTTTTGTGAATCAAAAGTAACTTTATGACCTTGGTCACACATTTGAATCACACTTAGAATATTATGTTTCATATCACATAATATCCTTTATTAATGTAAGAAACCTGTCTATATCACATGTAATTTGCTTTGAACAGCCATTGTCAACATACCAACAATGTTTCTTCTACTTATATTGTAGAGAGTGTGTGCATTATTCATTTTTGTATTGATTCTTCTTTCTTATCCATGTCCTTTTTTGAGGTTCTTGTTTTTTATTGTTGTTGTTCTATTGTGGTTCTCTAGGAGGGATTGTCATTCTGCAATATTTGTCCATGTGTCCAAAGTTGTTACACTTGTAGCATTCCACTTCAATGATCAATGATTCAAACATGTTGTAACTTCTTCTTTGTGTTTCACTAGGCCTTCTTGGATAACCCTTTTGTGTATGATTTTCAAATTTGTTTATGTTCCTGTTGTTAGCTATGTAATTCACAACTTTATGTCCAAAATTATTACATCCATAACATAAACCAAAAAATATAGCTTGATACCTGGGAGTTGAACATCCTCTGAAAGGAGGTGCTCTTATGAATCCTTTTTTTTCCTAAGACCTATATTTTTTTGTTGTTCATTGATTTTGAAATCAAAATCTTCTCAATGGAGGAGTGTCCCTGTAATTTTCTCTGTGGACCTTCTAATCCCCTTTGATTATTTCTGCATAGATTTTTGGATATGTTTCTTGGTTTTTTGTTTTGGAGCTTGATCCCTTGTCTATATGATTGTATCCAAGTCCGGACTTGTCATGATTAGGCCTTTGACTACTGATAATGTCATTCAAAACTTTTGAACTATTCTGCATATTTTTCTTTTGAAGATCCTCTCTTAATGTGACAATCTCTACTTCCAAATTTTCAATGATCCTGTCTCTTTCTTCTAGATATTATTTGAGTGCTTCTTCAATTATTTTATCTTCTTCAATTTGAACCTTCAAATTTGTGATCATTTGTTTTAATTCCTAAGTTTCTTCTTTATTGTCTAGTTATGTTCGTAGCTTCTTGTTTTCCCTCTTTTCTCTTCTGATAACTTCTATGGAACTAATCAATTTCTCTCGATAGTCAACTTTTACCTCTTTAATTTCTTCTTCGGCTTCTTCATATTCTACTTCGGAGTCTTCTTTATCAAAGTCTTTTACTTCCATGAATAGAACCCTTTATGTCTCACTGTCACTGACTTCAATTTCATCTGATGATGAGATGTCTTCTTTGGTGCATAAGCTTTTCTTGAAAACTTTATTTGTGGTTATTTTTACTTTATATGTTTGTCTTCTTTTGGAGTCACCTTCATCATTTTTGTTTTTCTCATGAAGACATTTGTTAGCAAAATGACCAATAACATCGCAATTAAAAAAACTTAAAGGAATCTTACCTATATACCTATCGTCAGTTCCATTGTTCATTCTTCTAACAAAGTTGACCAATTCTTCATCATCTTCTGATATGTCACTATTGCTTCTATGTTCTTTTTCTTGTTGTTTTCCCTTTTTCTTTAATCTTTTTGATGATTTGAAGGTTGCTTCTTTTACATTTGAATTTTCCTGTTCAATTCTCATTTCATATGCTATGAAGATTCCATGTAAATCTTCCATGCTTATTGAGTTTACATCTTTTCTTTCTTCTAGTGCTGATATATTAGGGTCAAATCTCATAGGAAGATATCTTAGTACCTTTTGAACAATTACAAATTTTTGAATTTCTTATCCCAATCCTATGATTTCATTTACTGTTTCATCGACTCGTAATAAGTAAGTTGCAATATTCTAATCTTCCTTCATCTTTAGTTGTTCGAACTAACCTCTATAAGTTTGAAGCTTTGTTGCTTTGACTTTTGAATCTCCTTCATAAATATTTCAAAGTTTGTCCTAAATATCTTTAGTAGATTTAGAATGTGCATGGTGAATATCGTTTCACCAAGACCATTCATAAGTGAATTTGTGGCTTTGGAATTATTCTGACTAATTTTCACTGCTTTGTCATTTGTTGGTGGAACTATTGGTACTATGTATCCATCTACAATTGATTGGCAAATTTCAAATCCATGTGCCTGTATATATGTCTTCATCCTTATGCTCCAAAATGCATACTTATGTCCATCAAACTATGGTATTCCATTTTATACAAGTTGTTTCTCTCCATGATATACCTTTCAATGGTTAACTAATTTCTAAAGGAACCTTCTCTGATACCAATTGATGGATTAGTGTGAGGGGGGGTGAATATGTAATAGAGCAATCTAATCCTTTTTAACCATATAATCCAAGTGTTATATCAATGTAGCATTATCATCCAATAATTGCAGAGTAAATAAGAAATGAACAAATGAACAATCATACACATACACAATACACCAGTGACTTACGTGGAAACCCAAAACAGGAGAAAACCATGGAATGTTTTTTCTTATATGTCTTGAAGAATTACATTCATTGGAAGCACCAACTTCCTTTTTTTTCCAGCTGCAACTGAAAGGAGACTCCAAACCCCTAGTTTCTCAGGCTACAGCCCGAGGGAAGCTCCAACTCCCCAATTCTCTAGCTACAACTAGAAGGAGGCTACAACCCCCTATGTTGTTTGGCTACAACCAGAAGGTGGCTACAACCAACTGTCATTTCCCTGTCCAACCGCCCTGATGTATAAGTGGAATGATGAAACCATTGTCACACTATCACTATGAGATATACCACTATACAACTGTACCAAACTGTACCACTGACCTGCAGCCAAACAACTTGTACCAATAACCTGAACCATGCATCAACCATGAATCAACCTACCTCAACTTATAATCAACCTTATTGAATTATGGCTTATTTTAGAGAGAGACCTTGTAGAGCATGCCTCACACGAAATGTTTGTTGAATGGATATGAAAATGTTACAAAGAATACTAAAGAATGTACTCTAACCAACACATTTGGTATTACTGAATTTGGATATGTTATGAAGAAGTTATGACATTTTTACCTGAAACACCTATTTTAGACTAGTTTCAAGGCTAGTCACAAAATCTATTTTCCACGGAGTGTAACTCCAAAAATACAATGAACCACAAAATGAAATTTTTACCAAAGATACTTGGATATTTTTTCTCAATGGCCTATCAATTTCATGGTCTAAATCATTCTAGAAAAAACTTTATTGCGAAAATGGTGAGATGACTTGTAAATAACATACCTTAGAAAGCATCATGAAAATAATGTATCCTCCCTTGAATTTTGACCTTCTTTTCTTCACCTTCCCTCTGAAATTCGGCTTAGATATCCTTTGATTACCTCAATAACCTATATATATTCAATATTCTCAAGTTTTATGTAAAATGAGAGAGTTTTGCCTCTTATTTATACTTTCATGTAGCTTCCTCAAAGTGTTACCTTTTAACCCAATTTCCTTATTTTAGGGTTAACCAACTTCTAACCACTTGTCCAATTAGTAATTTATCCATTAAATTTATTATTTAAATAATTTACTTTGTATCCACTTTGACTTATAGTACACTCATCACTTAACTTTACCTCAAGGGGTTACCTTCTAACCATCTTAAACCACTTTCCTTATTTTAGGGCTAACCCACTTCTAACCACTTGTCAACTTAGTAATTTATCCATTAAATTTATTATTTAAATAAAAAAAATTGTATTCATTTTGAATTATAATACACTCATCACTTCAATTTATTTTTTACCTTCTAAAAATCTCTTAAACCACTTTGACTACTTTGACCTTTTGGGGCTTCTAGATGACATATGAGGGTCCTCCAACTTCGTAAGGCCATAACTCTCAAAACATGAGGAGTTATGTGATGTTCCACATACCACCAGAAATGGCATGACATGTACTATCCATATAGAATAGTCTTACCTGAAAATATATCAAAAATCATACCATTATCCATCAAACAAACTTGAGTCCATTACCCAAACCTGGGTTCTCCAACTTCTCATGGCCATAACTCTCTAACCGTGAGGAGTTATGTGACGTTCCACATACCACCGTAAATGGAATGACATGTAATATCCATACAGAATATTATTACCTTCAAATATGTTAAAAATCATACCATTATACATGAAACAACTTTGGGTCCATTACCCAAACCTTTGTGCTACAAGAATTTCTTCAAGGGTTGACATCAATTACAACCAACCTTAATCAACAACAAGGTATGCTTATGCAGTAGGGTTGTCACGGGTTATGAAGTAAATCATTGTGTATGTTTTGAGGGTTATATCTTGGTAATGTTATGGCTCATATTGGTGGTATGGATTGGTGATATTTTGGAGGTTATGGTTTATGCTTGATGCACATATTGAGAGTTTTGCTACTTGTTTAGTACATGATTTATGGCATATGTTGTGGTACATGTGTGAAGCATGTCATATGGTACATGTTTGAGGCAGTTTGGTTGAGTTGTATTGTTGAATATGTTAGTACAATTTGAGGTTGCATAACATTGAGGGTTTGATACATGGTTGATGTGATAGTTCATTAGAATTGTTTCATGGATGGTATGGCACATGCTTAAGGAATATCTTGGAGGCCCCTTTTGGTTTATGGTTGCATATGGTTGAGATTCTTTCTTTGGTGTTGTGCTTGAGACATATCCTTGGTACATTGTATATGGTTGGTATGGTTAATTGTTAGAGGCACATCTTTTTGATATTGGAATATACTTGAGGCATATACTTGTTATATGATCTTGGTTGATTATGATGCATGTTTGAGGTTTTGGTTTATACATTGATGCATATGTTGGTACATGGTTGATATACATGGTTGATGGTTGATGTACATGGTTGATGGTTCAGGTACATGGTACGGGTGTTGGTGCATGGTTGATGCACGTGTTTTCGTACAGGTTGTGGTACATGGTTGATTCTTGGTAGGGTACAGGTCGATGGTTTGATATATGCTTGGTCAAGGCATGCATTGGTGATGTTGGACATCTAGTTTATAGGTGTCCTTGGTATATGGTCCATGTGAGAGGATCTAGTTGAGTATCAGTGAAAGTGACAGGTTGGACATGTTGGTCAATGACAATTTGATATGACTAGTTGACAGTGAAATTGGTAGTGACAGTGGTAGTGACATTGATAGTGGCAATGATTGTGGTAGTGATAATTGGTCTACACTTATATTTCATGGCGATAGGAAGTTGAAGATGGAGAACATAGGGAGTTGGAGCTTCCTTCCGGTTGGAGCATGATAATTAGGGTGTTGTATCCTCCTTCTGGTTGGAGCTGGAGAATTTAGGGAGTTTTAGCTTCCTTCAAGTTGGATATTGTAAATAGGGGGTTGTAGCCTCCTTCAAGTTGTATCTAGAGAATTGGGACGTTGGTGCTTCCAATGAATGTATTCTTTGATATATAAGAAATAATTATGTGGTTTTCTCCCATTTGGGTTTCCACGTTAATTTTGGTGTCACTACAAGGAAAATACCTTGTAGCGAAGGTTTTTAGTGTTACAAAATTGACAAAAATTGTCGAAAAAAACTCAGTGAAAACATCTATTTTTGGTAGTGGATGTTTTTGGAGAGATCATAATAGAACTTCATTATAACTAAACAAGTTTGGGAGAGAAGAGGTTTTAGTAGATGTTTTTCTAGGAAGTGCACTTCATGGTGTATATGCACCAATGCATTCTCAAAGATAAAGAATTGGTTCTTAAATTTCACGAAGAGCACCGAGGTAGTCCTAAAATATTGAGGCACCAGTGTGTTTATAAATACTATTGCACTAGTTATTTAATAACAACAATGCACTGGTGTAATCTATGATACTATGCATCGATGCATTCTCAAAATTAAATCACCTATGCTTACATTTCACAAAAGCATCGGGGCTGTCCAAAACTAATTGGGGCACTATTTCTCTTATAAATCATAATGCACCAGTGCTTTAATAAGAAAAATGCACCAGTCAAATATATGATACCATGCATCGGTGCATTACAAGACAAACTCGATCAGTGCATGAAATTTAGAATGCATCGATGCAAAAGTATGCTATAGAAGCACCAGTGTGCTTTTGTAATTAAATGCACTAGAAGGTCATTATTTATTATTATAATTGTTATTGTTAAAATAGTAGTATGATCGGTGCTAGTTCATTATATATTAGCACTAGTGTGCATTTAATTACAACACCGATGCGTTTAATCATTAAATGTACCGATGTGTTTTAGCATTAAACGCATTAGTTTTCATTTTCTCTTTTTAGAAACATTGACCTATGGCAGTGCAATTATTGCTACTTTTTAATTCCATTGTTCATAAAAAAAAATGACATATATCTTATAATAGTATTCATAGAAATTAAATTTTAGTAGTGCATTTGGATATGATGCTTGTATTAATTTGTTATATCATCAAATTTCACATCTCTTCATTGTAATATTTAATCATCCATATATTTAATCAACGATATAACATTTCACAATGACATTGGACAACACAATAGAATAAAATAAAGTGTATTTTATTATATATGAATAAGAGGCTCTTTGTCATGCAAAATGGGACACTTATTAGTAACCCATTGTCTTTCAATTGAGATTCTATGTCCATTACATTAAACAAAATTTCTGATTTTCACAGACAATTATTTCAAAAAATACAACAACTTGCATTGATATCCAAATATCTTGATCATCATTCTTCACTGGCATTCCTGTCAGTGCTCGAGCTACTTCCATGACTTGGGTTAGTTGGTCAAATTTTTTGATTATTGCCTTGATTGTTTTCCTCTTCGTCAAGTTCCATCTACAAAAATAAAAATAAAATGTAATGAGTGTATCTACATTGGTGAGAATAATGAAAATTGAAATAAATAATATACATGAAAGTAAATTGGTTGGGTTATTAGACACATGACATTGTAAATTTTTCATTTTTTCATAGGTGCATTTTTTCCCATCTATGTGGGCATATGGGCATCATTTTTTCACAGAGGATGTTGATGATGGACACATGACCCAATACTATGCAGTGGAAGTCGAGTTCAACCAATCTAGTCATGTTATCCACCGTGATCAAAACCTAATACGAGGGAAGTTATGTTATGTTGGAAAGATACAAGAGATCATTCGAATGGACTTATCTTCTTTCCAATCTGTTATTTTTAGGTGCAAGTAGTGGGACACCTTTGATTGGAATAATGTCAAGGAAGATAACAATAGTAAGCTAATATGTATCAATTCTAGAAAGATGTGGGAAGATCACGATAGTAGGCTGATATGTATCAACCAAGTGTTTTTTTACCCATATCTATTGGATAGGGATTGTTGGTTCTTATTAAGACATGATACTAGATCAAAACATATTTTTGAGAACAACAATGTTGTCTTCCCAAGTGAGGAATATAATGAAGATGATGACAATAGAGAGTGATATGTACATGTTTTATTTTATCATTAATATTGTTCTTGTATATTTTTGTTATCTTTATTTCACTAATTATATTGTTTTTTATTCATCTCGTGACAAAAGAAATGGAAAGTTAATTATAACAAATATTTGAACAATTTTAGTTTGCTAATAGTGAATTTGATGAGCAATGTGTTTTTCTTTCAAATTATTTCATGGAATGATTGATTGAAATGGAATTTTATATTGTTATTTGAAGATATTTATATGTCATTGCATGTTTAATTATATAAAATTTAAGAATTATTTTCATGATAAAGTCATAACAACATGTTTTTATAAACTTTTGCCAAACATTTTATAGTTGGAATTTGATATAATTGGTAATATTCACAATGGTTTTTACACTTAAAACTAAGTATTTCCAATTGTGAAATCCTGAAAAATGTTAAACCAATTGAACTTTTAATTGGATATGAAATTCTACTTTCTCCATATAAAGTTTTATGATGTTGAAACCACTCTCAAACATCTTGGAACAATTAATGACAATGCTAACATTTAATTAAAATGATAGAAAATTCTTTTCCTTGTAGGAGAAATATGTCAAGTTTGAAGTATTTAAGAATTTGATATTACCAATAATTATCAAAATACACATGAGAAATTGCTTTTCTTTTTAAAAAGGCCTAAAGATGTTAGATGTTTGACCCTTTACCAACATGTTATAGAAGCATTGAGGCCTAAAAAACATTGTTCCATTGTCACAATGGTGTACTTAGAATTCTGATGTGTATAGAAGGTGGCATATATCCATTTATTAACAATCCTCTTACCCTTGGACACACTCAGGAACTTGTATAAAGATCTTTTGTTAGTGATATGACTTTGATCGTTAAATCTCTTAGGGAAATAATTTTAAGATTTGCATTGTATTTCCTTTCTTGAACATTTGAGTTGTGAATATTTTAAACCGTGCAAGAGTTATTTAATTAATTTTTTTAATTATATATATATATATATATA
>ML791486.1:34277-48747 GCA_009831015.1 Picea engelmannii
ATGTAACGGCATATAATTTTATAGTTGAAAAGATGTTTAGATATTGAATTGTAATATTTTAATTTACATGGTTTCTTATTTATCCTAACAATCTATGTTGATATTAGAAGTAATAATATGGTTGATATGCTTGTTTAATTGTACAACACTTTTGATGATATGTTAACATGATGATTTGAAAATTGATTTCATGTTCATGTGTTTTGTAGATTTAAAAGTAAGATTAACAAAAAAATGTGGTTTATAATTTAAAAATTAAATTCCTGACATGATTTTTTGACAATTTGTTTTTTAACTAAAGTGTTTGTTAGTTCACATACTTTTATCATTTTTTTTGGAAATATTTATAAAATTATGCCCCCAATGTTGAGTAAACCCTAAATTAATGAAGTAATTTAAAATTTGATAACAATCAACTTACAAAATAATGACAAAAATAGCAATAGAATGTTAAAAACCAAATATAAAAATAGCATAAAAACCTTAGAATAAGTACTCAACGCCTTGACAAAGAGAGAAATTCAGATAATAAGCCTCTTCAAGGAGGAAACCTCTTTATACATCATATGAATTCACAATTACAAGATCATTCCAAATGAAAAGGTCTCCTTGGTATATATAGGATACTATGAGGTACAATTACAACTAATGGACCCAAGCCGACATAAATAAAATAACAATATTAATGTAATATTCCCCAATTAAGGGGTAATGTTCCATGAATTAGGAATTAAAATGATCCTCCCCTTAAGAAAAGTGTTTTTCTAAACACTTGATTAGCTATGAATGCTTATGTATAAAAGACTCATATTTCCATGTGGAATATTCAACAGGTAGTTTCTTCCAATTAATGAGATAATCTGAAATTGATATATTCCTCAGCTGCCGAATTATTCTATCAATGATAGCTTCACACTCGAATATGATTTTTCCTTCCTCACCAAGTTCTAGAAATACAGTTTGAATTGGGATCTTGTCACCTATAACCTTGTTTAAGCATGAAACATGGAAAGCAAGGTGTACTTGCAAAGATGCATGCATCTCTAATTTGTATGCCATAGTGCCAATCTTTTGTAACACATTATAAGGGCCATAGTACTTCAATGATAATTTATTATCCTTATTAGATTGCTTGAGGGACATCTGTTTGCATGGTTGTTGTATTAATATACCCAATCCCCTACTTCAAAACTTCTTTCACTATGATGTTGATCTTCTTGTTGTTTCATGCAATTTTGTGCCATGGTCAAGTTGTCCTTTAAGAGTTGGAGAACTTGTTGTTGATACTCAGTGTGATATTCTACTTCTTGAACCTTATATTTCTATTTTAGAGAAGAAGTGATGGATGGTGGGTGATATCCATAAAGAACCATAAATGGTGGCATTTGTGTTGCAATATGAAAGGAAGTGTTATAGCACCATTCTGCCAAGGGTAACCACTTGAGCCATTGTGTTTGTTTATCAAAGACAAAGAAACGAAGGTATCCTTCCATACATTTGTTCACTATCTCAGGTTTTCCATAATATTGAGGATGATAAGATAATCTATAAGCCAATTGAGTACACAAACAAAAAAATAATTATGTACAAAAATATCCAATGATGATAGGATTTTTATCAATTACAATAATCTTTTGGCTTACATGTAGCTTTTGAACTATCTCCATGAATGCAGTAGAAACTGTATTGGCTTTGAAAGGATGAGAGAGTGCACAAAAGTGTGTGTAAATGGTAATTCTATTAATAATCACCATGATGACAGTCTTTCCTTCAGACTTTGGTAACCCTATGATGAAATTCATGGAAACCTCCTCCCATCGTTGACTTGGAATGGATAATGGTTGTAAAATACCCAAGGTCTTAACTATTTCCACCTTATTTTGTTGGCAAGCCAAGCATTCTACCATAAACCTTTGAACATCATTTTTAAGGCCATCCCAAAAAACTTTCCTCTTGGCCCTGTGATAGGTTTTCAAAAATCCTGAGTGCCCTCTTACTGAAGAGGTGTGCAATTCCTCAAGTAAATTTTGTTTGAGTTGGGATTTATTACATAAATATAAGTGATATTTGTATCGTAGTCAATCATTTTTCCATTTAAATGTATCATATGCACTAGAATCATGTTGGAACCTTTGAATGAGAGTCTGCACTTCTTCATCATCTTCCATTCATCCCTTTCTTATGTTATCCAATTAGGTTGGATAATAGAGATAACACAGAGAAATTCCTTATCATATTCATCCTTTCTTGAGAGTGCATCTACCACAACATTTTTCTTCCCCTTTTTGTAGATTATTTCAAAGTCATAACCCAACCTCTTGGTCACCCATTTTTCTTTCTGTTATGAATATAGTCTTTGTTCCAAGAAGTATTTAAGACTGTCAAGACATGTTAGGAACTTGAAGTGCCTACCTATTAGGTAAGGGCACCATTTCTTCAATACATGTAGTATATCCATAATTTCCTTGTTAAGGTCCTAACCCGCACATAGGTAGATCAATGTATTCATATGTAATAAAGGTCAATATTAATAAGGCCTTTCAATAAAATAGAATAAGGTGGATGTAATAAGACCTAATAGAAGCTTCCGCTTCTAGAAGGATCCTCCTCTAGATTCTTTTCTTAATAGACATATTTAGTATAAATAAGGGTTGAGAGTATGAGAACCCTAGCTTGGAGATTATTGTAACAGAGCGCTTCTCGACTGGAGGTTTCCCCCTCAAAGAGGCTTATGAACATTGCTTTTTGAATCAAAGTGTTATTTCTATTACTATTTCGTATATCATTTCTGTGTATTGTGAACATTATGCTGGATATTTTACTGTTATTCTGCCATTTCTAGCATTTTATTTCTGTTCTGCATATTTTATTTATCTGGTATCTTGCAAGTAGTATCAAAGTACTTTCCTTGGCAGAAATTGTGGGTGTATTTTTTTTCAGGGTATAGATGTATTCCGGCGTCTTTAAGCCACAGAGATATGTCGTTACCCGCATAAACCTGTGGTTGAGGGATTGATACATGCAGGAAATACAAGTGGTTCTTAAGCGCACATCTGTTGGCCACCCTTGTAACCCTTGTTGGTACCCCTTCAAGTGGTAGCGCATCAGACAACACCTATGTACGGATTGGCCTAGATTTCCTGAAGCCCTCTTTAGATAAACCTATTAGCCGGAATGCTATAGTGTCACCAAGAACAACACTCGGGAAGATACTCTCTAGTACTTGGGTAGTTGGGTAGTACGGCTAAGGGTACGATCTATCCTCCTTAGTTAGTGCCCTAAGATATTGGGCCGAGTACTATTGTTGGACCCTGCACATATATTAGAGAGATATAGCACAGGGAAAACCCTTGTCTGTAGAACCCTTGAATACCTAACCCTTGGGGAACATAAACATAAACATAAACAAATTAAACTGGCGAGATCTATTGTTGCGCATCTGTGTTCGGGTTGCTAAGTAAATACTCTCTGGTTCAAAATTTGGGCATTTCAACACTGCAACATTCTTCAAACCATAGTATAACCCTGCAACTGTTAAAAAAAAAAAAAAGTCTGGAAATTTTTTCACCATTATTTGAGACCTATTCCATTAGATTCATCTCTTCTCCCTTATCACATTCATCCATATCTATTTTCTGCAAAAACTTCTGACCCTGCCCACTCCTTTCTCAGTTCACCCATCCTCATGGCCCATACCCATAGCCAAGAACTACAGTCTCACTTCAACACCTTGCAATCTGGTTTCCTCGAGACCCAACAAGAAGTGAAACAACTCAGTGCTACTATTGCCTCCCATGATGCATCCATAAATGCATATGTAAATGTAGTCGTGCAGTCTGCAATGGTGGAAGTCAAACACAAATTGACCACCCAGCTTGAATCTGTCTTTGCATAAATTTGCACCAAACTCAAGATCCCTACCGATGACTCTTTTCTTGATGCACATAAAAAGACTGAAGGTGAAACTTCTTCCCATTCCTTTCAACCCCATCACTTTCAATGGGACATACGCCTTCCACGGGTGGATGTAACCAAATTTGATGGCTCGGACCCCACTGGTTGGGTCACCCAAATGGAACATTATTTCTCTCTCTACAACATTACAGATGACTTGGCCAAACTCTGGTATGGTGTTCTCCATCTAGATCAAGAACGCTGGCAATGGTGGCAATGGAGAAAAACTTCTCGTCAAGGGTATATTGCTTGGACCCAATTTGTGGCTAAACTTTATGAACACTTTGACACTGACACCAACCATTTGGGTCGTTTGACAATATTGAAGAAATCAAGCATAGTAGAAGACTTCATAGCTGCATTTGAGCATCTGGATTTTCGAACGGAGGGCATGACTGATGCTTTCTTTCAAGAGTGTTTTATCAGTGGCCTCAAGGAGGAGATTCGGGCCCATGTCCTCATGGCTTGACCTATGACTTTGGTGGAGACTACCAAAAAAGATAAAGAATCACAACAAATTGTTTCCTCTCAAAACCGTAAGCCTTCCTTTATCCCTCACCCTAAACCAGTAAACCCCACTACTCCCTCCGCTCCATTAAAAATCCAAAAATTGACCAGGGATGAAATGGATGAATGCCAACACAAATGCCTCTGTTATAATTGTGATGACAAATATTTCCCAAGCCACAAATGTAAGGAACAGAATATTTTTATGGCCATCTCTGAGGATATTCTGGAAGAAGATGTTGATGCTCCCCTTGTGCCCGAGTCACCAGAAATCACTGACATAAACCCTACCTCCAACCCTCCCGAAGTGCAACTGATCATTTCCTTCATTGCTCTCACCAGCTTCTCTACCCCCCAAACCCACAAGTTAATCGGTTACATCAAGCAGCAAAAGGTCATCATTCCGGTTGATAGTGGTAGCACCCACAATTTTATTCATCGCTGCATTGCCCAAGAAACACATTGCTACATCCATGTTGTCAACAATTTCCAAATCATGATTGCCAATGGTGGATCTATGAAATGTGGCAGGCGCTGTGAAAATGTGCGTCTCCAAATCAGTGACTACCACCTAAAATCCCATATGTTTGCTATTGACATGGGCGGTTGCGACATTGTGTTGGGTGCACACTAGCTATGGACTTTGGGTCCCATTCTCATGGATTTTTAGAACTTAACCATGCAATTCGACCAAGGAGGTCACCAATATAAATTTTAAGGCATCATTGTTGGTTCACCTGAGGTCATCAGTTCTCATCGCATGGAAAAACTACTCAAAAAGGTCATTCTGGTGTCATTGTCCAACTCCATGCCATACAAGCCATAGAGACCCCACCAGTTCCCCAAGACCTCCAAGCCCTCCTTTATAAACATCAAATGGTATTTTCCACTCCCCAAGGACTCCCTCCTTCCCGTGGTGTCCATGATCATTCCATTCCCCTTGTCCCAGGAAGCCTTCCCCGCAATATGCGTCCATGTCGCCACCCCTTTGCACAAAAAAATGAAATTGAAAAAATGGTTCAGGAACTCCTTATTGTCGGCATCATCCATCCTAGTACGAGCCCTTACACCTCTCTGGTCATCATGGTACTAAAGAAAGAAGGTTCTTGGAGAATGTGTCCTGACTTCCATGCTCTCAACAAACTAAGCATCAAAGACAAATTTTCCATTCCTGTCATTGATGACCTCTTGGATGAATTGAGTGGTGCCCAATTATTTACCAAACTTGATCTTTTCTTGGTCTATCACTAGATATGTATGAAAGAGGTCGACATTCCCAAGACTGTCTTTCGCACTCATGAGGGCCAGTATGAGTTTTTGTTCATTCCCTTTGGTTTGTGTAATGCCCCCTCCACCTTCCAAAGCCTCATGAACCATGTCTTCCGCCCTTTTCTCTATCATTTTTTCTTAGTTTTCTTTGATGACATCCTCATCTATAGAAAAACCTGGACAAACCATCTTACTCATGTGGATCAACTTCTCTGCCTACTCTCCCAGCACCAACTTTTCCTGAAACAGTCCAAATGTGCTTTTGGTGCCTCATAAGTAGAATACTTAGGTCATCTAGTGGGAAAGGATGGCATCAGGGTGGACCCAAAAAATATTAAATCTATTCAAGACTAGCCGCACCCAAAGACTCTCAAAAGCTTGCATGGATTTTTGGGCCTCACAGGGTATTATCGCAAGTTCGTTAAGAACTACGGAAAGATTGCAACACCTCTCATGTCTCTCCTCAAAAAGAACTCTTTCACTTGGACTCCAGCAGCTGCTCAAGTTTTTCAAACCTTGAAGATGGTCATGTGCACCACTCTGGTTCTAGCCCTTCTCGACTTCACAAAGAATTTTGTGTTGGAATGTGAAGCCTTAGGGAAAGGAATTGGCTTGGTCCTTATGCAAGAGGGTCGACCTTTGGCCTTCAGTAGCAAGCAATTGTTTGAAAAGAATCTGGGAAAACCCATTTATGAAAAAGAAATGTTGGCAATTATGCATGTCGTTGAGTTGTGGCATCCATATCTCTTGGGGCAATGCTTCCAAATTAAGATTGACCATCAAAGCCTCAAGTACTTTCTGGAACAACACATTTCCTCCCAGGACAACACAAATGGGTCACTAAGCTCTTTGGATATGATTATGAGATCATTTACAAGAAGAGAAAAGACAATGTCGTGGCGGATGCACTATCCCAGAAATATGAAGATGAAGGATCCTTTTTTTCTCTTCCCTTCATTGTACCCGATTGGCTCCAAGTTGTGTGCCAGGAATGGCTTCAAGATCCCAAAAGTTCACATCTGATTCGGCAACTATATAACAAGGCTCTGGCTCCCCTAGGGTACCAGGATGAGCTTTGATACAAAGGTCTCTTGTATTTAAGTAAACAATCCAAGCTCAAATCCACAGTGCTTTCTGAGCTTCATCCTACACCCATAGCGGGGCACTCAGGGTTCACCAAAACATATGACCGAGTCAAACGTTCTTTTTTCTGGGATGGTATGAAATAGGACATCCGTAAGTTTGTCGTTGAATGTGAGGTGTGTCAACAAAACAAGGGAGAAACAGTCAAATCTCCAAGCACCCTCCAACCACTTCCGATTCCCCCTGCTATTTAGAAGGATATCTCTATGGACTTTATTACGGGCTTACCCAAATTGGGGAATAAATGAGTCATAATGGTGGTGGTGGATCACCTTTCCAAGTATGCTCATTTTTGTGCTCTTCCACACCCATTTACAGCATCCATGGTGGCTCAATTTTTCATGGACCAAGTTTTCAAGTTTCATGGCATGCCGCACTCTATTGTTTCCAATTGAGACCCAACTTTCACAAGCAATTTTTGGCAAGAGTTGTTTAAGCTACAAGGAACACAATTGTATCTCAACTAAGCTTATCATCCCCAAATGGATGGTCAAACGGAACTTGTCAACAAGTGTTTGGAAACATATCTGAGGTGATTTGCCTCTAAAAAACAACACCAGTGGGCTCAATGGTTACCCCTCATCGAATGGTGGTACAACACTACATACCATACAGCCACTCGCATGACTCCTTTTGAAGCAGTATATGGACAGAAGCCACCTTCAGTTCTCTCATACTTACTGGGTACCTCGAAGGTCCAGGCGGTTGACCAAACAGTTACAGTCCAAGAGGATATCCTTCGTACCCTTAAAGAGAACTTGGTAATGGCACAGGATAGAATGAATTAGCAAGCAGATCAAGGTCACTCTGAACATCAATTTGCAGAAGGGGATCAGGTTTCTGCAACTGCAACCATATAAGAAAACTTCCCTTAAGGTCGAGAATTGCTAGAAGCTAGCACCCAAATTTTATGGCCCTTACACAGTTTTAAAGCATGTGGGATAAGTCTAATATCAGTTAGCTTTGCCCAGTCAGTCAAAGCTACATCCTGTTTTTCATGTTTCATGTTTGAAGAAGGTGATTGGAACCAAGTGCCAAATTCAAACCAACCTTCCAGCGTTAGCTAAAGAAGGATCCATTTGGCTATAGCCAGAAGCATTTTTGGACCAGCGTGAGCGTCACCTGTGTCAGAGAACCATCAAGTAAGTGCTAGTACAATGGAAAGATATGACTCCAGCATATGCCACTTGGGAACCAACTACCATTCTGCAACAGTTTCCACATCTCAAGCCTTGAGGACAAGGTTGTTTTTAAGGGGGCAGACATGTTAAGGTCCTAACCTACACATAGGTAGATCAATGTATTCGGATGTAATAAAGGTCAATATTAATAAGGCCTTTCAATAAAATAGAATAAGGTAAATGTAAGAAGACCTAATAGAAGCTTCTACTTCTAGAAGGATCTTCCTCTAGATGCTTCTCTTAATAGACATATTTAGTAAAAATAAGGGTCGAGGGTATGAGAACCCTAGCTTGGAGATCATTGTAACAAAGCTCTTCTCGACTGGAGATTTCCCCCTCGAAGAGGCCTATGAACATTGCTTTCTGAATCAAAGTGCTATTTCTATTGTTATTCTGTATATCATTTCTGTGTATTGTGAAGAATATGATGGATATTTTACTGTTATTCTTCCATTTCTAGCATTTTATTTCTATTCTGCATATTTTATATATCTGGTATCTTGCATTCCTTCTCTTAACTCGTTTTATGTAAGTCCTTTCCCTTGAGTGGCCAAATTTCAAAAGAAAGGGGCCTTACTTCTTTCATTAGAACAACTCCAATTCCATTTCCCAAGACATTACATTCCAAAATAAAGGTTTTTGTGAAGTCTGGTGTGCTCAAGATAGGATCTTTGAACATTTTCTATTTAATTTGTTCAAAATCTTGAGTTTCCTCTAGAGTCTTTGAAAATGCACTCTTCTTAGTTAATGCAGTTAAATGTATTTCTATTCTTCCATAGTTACAAACAAACTTGCGGTAGTAACCTGTCAAATCCAAAAATCCTCTAAGATTCTTCAATGTTTTTGAATTCGTCCATTCCATCATGGATTCAATCTTGTTAGGTTCTACCTTGACAACTTCATGAGATACAAGATGACCCAAATAGTATACCTCCTTCACCCCAAAAAAATATTTGGAGTGCTCATCAATGATCTCTTGGATATCTAGGGGAATAAATGGCTTAGATGTTTAAACATCTAGTGAGCATAGTTGTACAATTGCACCATGATTCCCCTTTTTCAATAATTGTTTCATGCCATTAGAGATTACCACCTTACCAGGTTTCCTTGTGAGACCCTTTAACTCAAATTCCTTTCCTTCCAATGAAAATTTCATGAAAAGTTCTTGAAAATTAAAATCCCTGGTTCCCAATGATTGTAACCAATGGACCCCTAATACGACATCATCATCACCCATGGGTATAAAAATCATTGGACTATTCATTACATATTCCCCCATAGTAAGATTTATATTATGGCATTTTCCTAAGAAATTGATAGTTCATCCATTTGAAATCATTACTTGAAACTTTGGCACTAGATATATAAAGTAATTGCGATCTTTGGATAATTTGTAGTGAATGAAATTATGATTACTACCAGAATCAATTAGCACTATTACATTTTTATTTTTTATATATCCTTCGATATTGAGGGTTTGAGGAGTGCTAATTCCATCCAATGCATGACATGATATGGTGGGAGTAATCTCTTCATAATAAATATCTTCTACATCTTCATATTGAGATGGTTCTTGTTCTCCTTCCTCTTCACAATCTATGTAGAATAATTTATTCTCACCAAACTTATGTCCCTTACTGTACTTTTTGTCACAATTAAAGAATAAACATTTTTATTTTATTTCCTCCAATTGTTGAGGTGTTAACCTTGTGGGTTGAGGTGGTTTAGAAGAAGGAACACTATTCTATCAATAGATGTTAGGGGTGGTCCTTCTAGTAGCCATAGCCATACTTTTAATTTCAACATTTCTCTCCACCCTGAATGCATTCTCCAATGACTTGGGTTCCCAATGGTGAACCTCATGTTGAATGTTATCCTTTAAATTTCCTATGAAGACATCAATTAGGTGCTCATCTAGAATATATGTTACCTTTATATTCAATCTTTGGAAGTTCTCAATGTGCTTCGCAACTGAACCACTTTTCTTGAGATTTATCAATTAGATGAAGAAGGTATTCCTCCTTGCATCCTCATAGTGTTCTATCATTTCTTCTGTGAAAATTATCCAAGTGACAAGTGATTTGCGAGAACAAAGCCATAAATACCACACAAACTGATTAAGTTCTAAATGTAAGGACACAATTCGTACCTTTTGTGTTTTAGGCACATCATGTAGATCAAAGAACTACTCCATATGGAGTATCCATGTGATTGTATCCTTTCCATCAAACTTTAATCATATTGATCTTAGGAAAGTGGTTGGTCTTCAACCCAAAGATGGAGTTTGTAAAATCATGATTGATCTTCCTTCTGTTTGCATCATGAATTTCATGGGATACATTTTCACTTTCAAGTGGCCTCTCTATTAGCAAATTTTTCAACCCTTCCATGGTATCCTCTTTTAATACATCCATCTTAGTATCCATCATCTCTTCTAGCTTAGTTTCATTTGAATCCATCATCCTTTGTAGCTCATCGTTTTTTACTTCCTTATTTTGTAAATCATCTATGTCCTTTTGCATTTCTTCACCTTCATCAAGAGTCCAAGTATGACTATATGAGGGATTATTTGGTGTAGAAATTACCTTTTTTGGTGGTATTTTGGACAAGTATCACTGCAAGGTAGAAATTCCTAACTGGCTTAGGCATAGGTCCTCACAGACAAGGGACTGCCAGGTGTTATATCTCTATGATATATGTTTGGGGTCCAACAATAGTGCGCAGCCCAATATCGCATGGAACTAACTAAGTAGTATTGATGATACCCTTAGTCATACTATCTGACTACCCAGGTACTAGAGAGTGATCTCCTCGAGTGTTGTTCTTAGTGCACTATAGCAACTAGATGACCAAATGGTTTACTCGTTTGGTCTCAATATTCTAAGGGGTATCCCGATATATTATAGGTACGTGGGAGCTCAAATATGTAGTATTGTTTTCTAATTCACAATCATTCGAAATGGGCCTTCCGATATAGTCTAGGTACATGGAAGAACCACACAGTCCTTGGGTTTTAGAGTAGACAAGTAACGATAGATTCTACATTTAAATACGTTGGAATACGTATGTACATAAAAAGACCTAATATTCTCCAAACTTTATGTGATACTTCTTTTATCCCACTATATTCCTCCTTTTGAATCACCCCAATTGGATCTTCTAGTCAAAATATATGAAAATTTCCAAAAAAACAAACGCAGCTTTTAAAATCCTAATTTGGAGGTTGTTCTACTAGCTGACCTTTCTTCTGATGTAGATATGCAATTTTGGCTCTTCATAGTCTAAATTTTATACTTGAGGTATCCTGATATGTCTTCTTTCCAACCCCATAGGTTATACAAATATTGGATTCTCCAATAGAATGTTATGATAATGTTCCCAAGATGTGTTGATTTTTTTCCCTTTCAGGAGAGTGAACTTGTACGTACTTCCACGTGTCATTGTCTTCACTTCAGAACTTGAAATTCATACCCATACAAATTTGGTTTGTACCATAACCAATGGAATATTTATGACTCAATTTGGAGGTCTGTAGCTTTAGATATAACAGGTTTCCCAAGAACACTTGTTTTAGATTGAAATATGGACCAACCAAAAACCCCAATTTCCTTAGGGACTAAATTTCCGACTACAATGAATCAAGGGATGAAATTTTTATGCAAGATACTTCACTATTCCTCCTTTGTATAGTAAAAATTCTAGAACCTGAAACCAAGAAAAAAAAATTGGGAGCAAAAATTCTAAGAAGCCTTATTTCATACTAGTTTCAGGACTAGTCAAAAACCCTAAATTGAACAGAATGTTACTCCAAAAATATAATGAAAAAATATATGAAATTTGGACCCATGTTAGCTCTATATTTCACCTCTACACCATAGAAATTATAGATCCTAAAACCTTCCAAAAAAAAATTGTAGCAAAAATTCCAAGAAGATGTGTTTTGAAGAAGCTGGTCTCGAGGATTGTCTAGCTCTGATACCAAATGTTAAGAAACAAATAGAAAAATAGCACTAAAAACTCATAATAAGTATTCAATTCCTTGAAAAATAGATACATTCAGATAATAAGCCTCTTCAAGGGAGGAAACCTCCTTATACATCATATGAATTCACAATTACAAGATGATTCCAAATGAAAAGGTCTCCTTGGTATATTTGGAGACTAGGAGGTACAATTACAACTAATGGACCCAATCCGACATAAATAAAATAACAATATTAATGAAATATGCCCCAATTAAGGGGTAACATGCCACAAATTAGGGCTTAACATAGAAATATTTTCATCCATAAAATTTTAGGGCCAATAGAATGCTTATTATTGAAGATCATAACTTTTTATAATAACATATTTTAGTGTATAAGAGTCTATTCAAAATGAGTAATTAGTACAATGGAAAATAACATTTATTCATATGTAATTTGTTTTTTCAAAAATAATTTAGTTAGAATGAATATGTATGAACTATCTATGCAATAGAAAAATGTTTATGGTAATTTTAAATTATAGATTCAACCATATTGAACTTTGTAATTTATAAAAATATCTTTGCATTTTTTATTTAAATTAAGTCATTATATTTCATATATATATATATATATATCATGAACAAGTCAAATAACTATTATAACATATCTGGTCCAGACGATGAGATAATCATATATACAACACTAGTGGAGGTTGGGTCTATAGTAGAAGATGATTGATGGTGAGGAGGAATTGGTTGGTTGACTCTATGATGAGAAATAGGCAGTGGAGGAACATTTTTTGCCTGCTCATCTAGGTGAGGTGAAGGAGGAGGAGGACCAATAGGTGTTTCTGAATCATATGGGTGAGATGAAGGAGGAGGAGGAGGATGTGGAGAAGGATAATGACAACTCTCATAAATCAATGGAGTACTATATCAACAAGTACTGAAGGAATAGTGCATATCATTGGCAACCATCCTTATTGATAGTATCCTGGAAGCTCTAACAATATGATGCATCAGAGGAATTATATCATGTGACATCTCCCTTCAAAGCACCAAGATCATAGGATATTCCTTGATGTCTCGCATAATCACATAGTGGACTCCCACCTTGACCAAAAGTGCACAAAGTCAGTCGCCCAACTCCAACCTGAATCTAGTATCCGACCTATGATGCATGCCAATGGGTATCTCCACCAGAGCACCTTGACCCGCTACAGCCTCAATCATCATCTCCTCATCAAAATTTGGTGGGGGAGAAGGCATGTCCCTAATGAATGTGGCAATATCTTAAAAATATATAGTACACAACAATAATTACACAGTTTCATTAAAAAAATTAATAAAACAAGTTAAAGAACGCGTTAGAATTAATTTTATTATAATTAAGTAAGAAACTAAAATGAAACTAGATTAATTTAAAGAAAACACTAATATTGCCTCTAGCATCTAGTGGCTCATCTGGTGTGAAGAGGATGTTCAAAAATCCTCGCCAATCCAACCTGATGCAAGGGCATGACACCATCATGAACATGTGATCGGCCTCATTGGCTAGTAGCCCTAGTGTGTCAATGGAAATACTAGCTGGAAACTCTGGTTGGACCCTCTTGGGAATCCTCTCACCCCACATGTACATCCACACTTGATTCATTGACCTAGCAGGATAATAGACAAAAGTAGGCCTCATCTCTGGAAACCTCTCAAAAAATAAAAATAAAACAACTCTAAAGAAAAAGGTAAGTTCACCCTCCCATGTATCATAGCATGACATCTATCGAGAGCTATATAAAACTGTCGTAAACAAGTGGAAATCCATATAATACATCATGGCCTCTGTACCAATTAATCAACAGAATACAAAAGAGGTAAACTAATTTGTTTCCCATCACTATTAAAGTGTGCAATGGGCATCGCTAACAATGAGAGGAACATAACCTCCTCTGCACTGAAAAACGCAATCTGTAATTGTCCACCACACACCTGGAAAATAGTTGGGGAAAGTACATCAACTCGAATATATCAAAGACAGTACATGAACTAACTCTCTCCTACAACACCTACTGGAACATCATGAAACTAGGGAAAATCCTCCCCTCTCCTGGATAGCCCTGTTATCCCCGATATCTAGGGATAACTAGGAGATCATGTCTTGAGGCCCACATGGTCCTAGATATGAAGTATCGAGAGTAGGAGTGACTTGAGCATGGCCCTGGAGGGCCCATCTTTCTTCTTCTCAGCCAGATTTGTCCTATCAGCAGTAGCAACATCCATAACCATTGGCCTGGGCTTGCATCGAAGAGGATTCTTGCTCCATGAGGTAATTGGTCCGAGGTATCATGGTATGTGTCATATTTGATTGTTATAACCTTCTTATATATGCATTAGGTTCCTTTCATTTCTGATGACTGCTTGGATCTTACACTAATCCACTTGACCACTGTTAGGG
>ML791486.1:58546-70129 GCA_009831015.1 Picea engelmannii
TGTGCTCACATATAAATGGTTATAAATGACAACAATGGGTAATGAATAAATGTTGAATTCTAATTGATGAGTTTTTGTGCAAGAGGGAAGTTTTGGGAAAAAGAACCCCACACTCATTCACCCCCCCTCTAAGTGTGGTAGGTATGTCCAACATACTTATGGTGTTTTTGTCAGTGGAAGGTTTACAACTAGGGTTTGATAAGCTTGTTCATGGATTTGTAAGTGTTTTTCTCATCAAAACTTCTTAATTGAATTGTTGTTGATTAAATATCTTACATGTATAGTTACATTTTTATTATTATGCTTAATCATTGAAACCCTAAGGAGCCAACACACAAGTAGGTCGTGGATTCATGTCCCCATGACAAAAACGTGTTTAGCCATTGATTAAAGAAGGTTTATCCTAGCCATAGCTACACTAGCCATTCTTTTTCCTAAGTTAGTTTTGGATATAAGTTGAAAAAAGAGGACGTCTTAGGCCTAATTGAGTTTACACCTAGGGTTTGGACTCTTAGGGTTTGAAAATCCTTGTCCGCAAGAAACACTTTTCAGCCCTAGACTTGTATTTTAAAGCTAGCCATTTTTCCAAAGAGTTCTAAGCAAAGAGGGAGGAGCATGAGGCCTAGCTTTAGCTACACCGGAATGAGCCTCCTCCCCTTAGGGTTTTGACTTGGTGGCCCTGCCATTGCAGCACCATCAAGCCTAACTCTCCCATCCTTAGATTTAGATTCTCCCAAGCTAGTAGCCTTACTCCTTGACTCCATTTACCCTAAGGCACTAGTCTAAAAACTAAAACTTTGAGCTTCTTTTGTGTTAAAACAACTCTCTCAAACTTTCTTGAATTGAAACCCTACTAACCCTAGCATTTGAACTAACCCTAATTGCTGATGACATCTTGCCCTATTTGAACTTGTGCTTGGATTAAAATTTGCGGCTAGATCATCCCTTGATAGCCATAGAAGTGTTGAATATTTTCATTGGTTTGTTTTACAAAAATGTCCACTTCTACACCTATCAAACTAACCCTAAACCCTAGGTGACGTCATACTTATTTAAACCCTTGCTTGGCTTCAAAAACATTGTGATATCGTCACCTAGCATTTGGCATTGATGAGTATTTTCATTGGCTTAGTGTGAAAACGTTCCATTTCTCTGCCTACATAACTAACCTGAATTAGGGCTCACGTCAGCTTTGTAGCAACAGGAACATTATTGACATCAAGCCTCTTCTTAACCATTGTTTAAGTGAAAACATTGTGGATTTGCCCTCCTTTGATAAACATTTGAGTGTTAACATTTTCATTGGCTTATTTAACATAACGTCCACTCATTTGTCTAGCTGACATAGGGCTGACGTCACCTTATTTCTACAATAGTGACACAGCAACAATATTTATTTATGAGCAGATTTGAGATATTTATTGCATTGTGATAATACAAAGATTTGAACTTACACATTGAATGCCAATATCTCTTGTGTCTTTATTGAAGAAGTGATATAAAATATAAGTGTTTAATGCAATCATTGACTTCGTCAATAGTTACTTTCATTAATGCTCATATATGTTAAAGATAGTCATTGATATTGTGAAGTACTAACCACTTCAGCACATCTTTTAGCTTTATTTGTCTTGTCTCGCAAACAGGTGCCATTCAGTGGAAGATCTTCTTCTTGACTATCATTCTAGAAGTAATCTATGAAAGGAAATCCTTATCTTGATCCTATATACCTTTAGACCTTTCAAATACCCAGATTACTAGGGACATCTCCCTTGGGATTAGCCACCCTAAATAGAAAGAGCTCCCCAGCGAGGTGACAGTGGGTGGGGAAGCTCCTGTTACGCCAATTTGAAACCTTGACTCAAGCTACCTCAAACTTTCCTACAAACTGAGCGATAACAAGCCCAATGATAAAATACATATCCTCCTCAGTGGGATGGTACCACTGATCAAGACCCACACATGAACCCTGTTAATGGATATCCCATCGACGGATCAACTACACCAACAAACCAGAGTGCCTCTTTAGGGATGTAGCCTCCGCGGAGTACTTAAGGAGGCCTACATTCCTTAGTAGAGAATTATTCATTGCAGTGATAGGGCAAGGGTACAAAACCCTCTCCTCGCCTCACAATCTTGTACAACATTGTACAAGTCAACTCTCTTCTCCTAGTTCTTTTGTTGATCTATCCGCTGACGTCTCTACATGATTAACATATGAAATACATCTGGCTCATACATAAAACATACAAAAAATATACTAAATGAGAAATTTATTTATAAATATGAAAAAATAACTTCAAAAAATACGTAAATTTCATCACTAGTGTGCCCTAAAAACAATCAAGCACCACCTGCGGTGCATATAGTACTTGTGATCATCGTCCAAGGTGTGCCCATGTAACATAACACACCATCTAAAATTTGTTATATTAATTTTATGCGGTGTGTTGTATAACCTTACCACAGTGGCATGTTAAGGTTATCATGTGCACCAGTGTGTTAAGGTTATCCTACACACCGCCTAAAATAGTAACAACTTAAAATCCTAAAGAACAGTAAAACAATTTTTAAAAACTTAGTTAAGGCGGTGTGTATAATTTCGCTACATGCACTGGTTCTTTTTAGGAAAAGAGACACACCACACCACTAATTTTTTTAAATTGATAATTATCAAACTTTGGCATTTTGGATTTAATTTGTTTGGTGGTGCGATCGAGTCATTCAAATCGCATCACAAATGATGCACCGAAAAAAAATTACAAGGTGCACCAAAAAAAATTCCACAATTTTATGGTGGTGCGTTGGTAAAAATTAACACACCAATGTGAATGTTTACCAATGCATTATGTAAAATAATATATCAAATTCATGTGGTGCATTATTTATCATAACACCCAAGTGCGTTAATGCTAATCTTGTGCACTGCCAAAATTAGGTATATTATTTTATGAGGGGCGTCGGTAAATAGATGCACCAATGCATTAATATTTACCAACGCACCACCATAAAAATGTGGCATTGTGTTTCAGTGCACCCTGTAAATTTTTAGGGTGTACCATCCGAGGTGTGAGTTGAATGACTCAAATGCATGGCTAAAAAAAAATTAAAATAGTGGAAATTTAACTCAATTTTTAATTTTAATCCGCTAAAAGCTTAAGTTATAAAGAAACAAAGACATTGCCTGGACATTTTTTCGTGGGGGAGGCATAGTTTCCACGTAATACAAAGAACCAAATTCTCCCACCATTTGGAAAAAATGAAAAGCCACACACAGAGAAAATAATGGAAGAAAGGAAAGTAAGGGAAGCATTGATAATAGGGCACTTCAGAGAGGAAAAATTTGCATCGGTGCTTGAGATCTCTACAACACTAAAAAGGATAAAAATGAATTTTACGACCGTTTTTTTTTGTTTAAACCTAGTTCTGATGTGCTCGATTAATAGACACATTGGTTTGTTAGTATTTACGTAGCACACCAGAGTATATTTTCTTAAAATTAACCCTGCCACGATGCACCCTTTTAGATCAACAGTGCTTTTGTACACTACAGAGCACACCAGAGTATATTTTTTTTGAAATAATCCTACAATGGTGCATGCTAGCGGGAAAAACCCCCCTATGACTACACCAGGGTTCAAAATGTAGGCATATCAATTAACCATCTAAAAGTAAACTACTTCTCTAAACTACCCCAAACATACCAAAACTAATACAAGAAAATAAAAGATGAGGGAGATTAGGTAACTATACCTCTATTCCACGTATGGTGATGACCCCCTCACGCTTGAAAGTTTTTCTCACTGCATGCCTCCTCTCAGGGATGACCTGCATCCAAAAATTGACAAACAAAAATCTAAAATCATGTTATTCCATATAAAAATTAGGGTTAGGTGTTAGAATGTCAAAACATAAATCAATAAAAGCATTCAGTAGACCATGATTTGGGACAAGAAAAGTAAGTCTTTTATTAATAACTCAATGATTATATCTTTGCAATCAAACACAACTATTGTTCTATGAACCTGATCCAGGTTCCTCTTCACCAAGCTCCAAGTGAACCTTTGTATGGATTCTCTACTCAACCTTCTAAAGACTTCTTGGGAAGTGAATGGGTTATGATGGAGGAAGAAGGGATAATAATGGAATAGTAGGCAATTCTCACAAAAGGGCTGCAATATCTTGGGCAAGGAGGGGAAGTGAAATCAGACAGAGTTTAACTATTCTTATGCTTAGATGTAAAATGAGACCCAAACACCTCCTTTTATATGACAAAAGAATGGTTATTCGGTTGGGTTGCGGTCCATAGTAGGTGGATTAGTTGGGAAACTACCCAGTAGCCTGTAATCTCAACGAATTCCTTGCAATTTTTTGTTTTTTGAAACTTTTTCAAGTATATGCAGGATGTAATGGTGCATCATGCGTATGTACGTGATCTGTAGTCGTGAAGCAAGAATATGTACATGAGACATAATGGTGCAGGTAAGAAGAGAAACTCCATAGTGCTTTGGAAAAAAATGGAAGTAAGAGGGCCAAATGCCATGTATGCATGTGTAGAGAAATTTAGGGTTATAACAGATGCCCCCTAATGTGTAAGGTTAGAAGAGCATCTCATGGATGAAATACATTACAAAATATTCACCAATGTACGAAAATGAGTGATCCTGGGACTAGAGTTCAGGAGGTGCCATTTGCAAAAATAATAATTGTCTCTCTGAGGCAGGCATACCCATGCTCGAGATGAAATAAATCATATATGACAATCAAATACACTATAGATCCATGTCATATAACTATATAAAGTGTATTATAAATCAATACACAGTGGATCTACATCTCAAAATCAAATATATACAAGTATAATATCCATCTTCAAGAAGTCGATAATGCTCGATGGCTAGAGATGAGGTCTTCATAGCTCAAGCAAAAAAATAAAGATCTTCAAAACTTGGGTAGGAGTACAATGTGAGTGTATGAATTCAATACCCATAGGTCTTCGACAACTCATCGGGAAAAGACAAGAGGATCTTGATGATTAGGCAGAGAACTTCGTTGATCTTGAATTAGGACTTGACTAGACTTTCAAGATGGACGACTCATGAGGTCAAGAGACAAACTAAAGAAAGGATGACTCAGGTTGGGTTAAACTTCCCTTAGACAAAAGCATGAAAGATGATCAAACTTAGGCAACATGACATTGACATAAGTTCACGATGTAGGAGGAAACACAAACTCTCCATGTGTTTGGAAGAGTAACCAAACAGAGGAGGACACAACTCTATGTAGCGAGAACAAATTCCTAAGGCCATATTAGATCCCAATGTTGTACAAACAAACGAAAGGATGTTCTTTTTCCAAGGGAGACTCGTTTTGCTGCCAAAAAAGAATACATATTTCCCATCCCCTCTTTTTTGGTTTTTATATTTTTTTGTATTTTTCAATTTTTTAAAGAGCTTGAAAAAGAATAAAAGAATGCTACGTTACAAAGGAGGAATGAGTTTTGCAACAAAGCATACTAGTTTCAGACACAAGGAGAAAGATAATTCTTAGATCAAGGAGACATATGCAGGAAAAGGACACTCAGGGAAAATTCCTCCATGGGTCAAGGTGTCAAGTCGCAGAGGAAAAGTGTTATAGGGATTGTGTATAAGGCATGCTTCAAAGGTTCAGTTGAGAGAATCATGGAGCCGGCAGTAGGACAAAGATGCAAGGATGAAAATGTGATTACCAGGACACAATAAAACCCACTTAAATGTATTTTTAACGATCCTAGAGAAGGTAAGTTCGGTAGTTATTTCATTTTTAGAGAGTCTGAAAAAACATAAAAGAAGACTCCAGGGAGAACCATTTTCAGAGATAGTCTATTGGGTTCGAAAAAGGGGTAAACTAGCATCCAAAAAACGTCTATTAAAAACCATTTTAACGAGTGTGACAAATACAATATCACTCGACAATGTTTCCAATTTTAAGGAGTCTGAAAAGAGCTTAAACATGGACTCTGTGGGGCTTCCTTTTTTGTAAGTAATCTCCAAGGCCTGAAAAAGGTGATAAACCAAAACCAAGGAGAATGTTACTTTTTCATAAATTTAGTCCCTTAGGCCTAAAAAGGGGTTACACTTATACCTAAGAATACTCTTCTAGTGAACCGAGGTTCCTAGAGTATACCTTTATTTGCATAATTGACCATCCAGAACGAAAAAGAGGTAAACTACCACTGGAAATATGTGCCTTCAGATTTGAGTTTGGAGGGCATGAAGGGCAACAAGATCACTCGAAAATATTTTAATTTTTAGAGAGTCTAAAAAGGGATTAAAGAAGACTCTAGGAGGTTACTTTTCTCAGTTAATCCAGACAATATCAAAGAACATAAATGTAGTCTCGTCAGATGTTGCTTTCAGATTTCAAAGCAAGCTTGAAAAACAACAAAGCGTGCTCATTTTGGGAGTCTTGAGGGTGAGGCCAAGAATAATGGTGCATTATATGGATGAGGCTCAATCATGTAATCATGATAGGACTAACAAGGAATTTAGAGCCTATAGTCATTACAAACAGCATGGATGCCAAAATGCAGCAAGGATCTATCTAGGGAATCCATGTAAAGGTAGGGTCTAACACCTAATTACAACACTTATAAAGAAGCAATGATGGTTCTATGTCACACTTCGGTGGGATCAAACCTATGGAAAAATGGAAATACAATGAGATGCAGAAAGTGGAGGTCAAATCCTAACTTATATGCAAAAATTTGGAAAAAACGACTTTTACCAAAGGATTTTTTAAAGTGACCTATCTCCCAAAAAGTTATCGAACCAGAGGGAAAAGTGTCTCGTAACATCCAACAAGAAACTTAGGAGCGGAATTAATTGATTTCCAAGCCGTAAAAAATGACAAAGGGGGTCAAAAAGGTGGAAAAAAGGGCCAAAAAGGTCTATAAATAGAAGCTAACAACTCATTTTCACCATTGCATTTTGAAAATTGACCAAAAGGTAAAAAATCCCCTTTGCTAAAAAAGTTTATTCTGGGAGATTCAAAGGATGAAATGAACTTCTGCTCAGACCAGGTAAATACAAATGTATCCCTCCTACATTTCCATTCTTTCTTTATGCATTTGTTTTTATTTTTGAGGGGGCATGCTCTACCAAAAAGGGAGGCCCTACATGTATGTCAGTTTTCCAAGTAAGAACCACATATGTATGCAGGAAGAAAATAGTCTACTAGTGTACATACATGAATGTGGCCAAAACAACCTGCATACAACCTCAACAGGCTTGAAAAAAAAATTAAAATGCAAGAGATAATTGTTGGTTGTGGAGCCTGATTATCTTCTTGATTCAGAGGTTTTTTTACTTTCAGCCATGTTTATACCCCATGAAGTATTTACACCCCATAAGTATGTACACTCCTTCACATGGGGGAGTGCAAAGGGGGGGTACCCCCTCTGTGGGGTTCGAGGGCACTATCCCCGCAGCTAGGGGGTCTGGGGGCAAGCGGGCCCCCAACGGGGGTTCAAGGGTAGCATCCCCTGAAGGAAAAATTGCCTTGTAAATGTATATTGTAATTTCATTGTAAATCTGGACCATTCATTATAAGGTCACAAATCTAACAATAGAGATTATGTTATGATTTTTTTCCCTAGAAGGAAACCCTCTTTTATGAGGGAAATGTATTGCGTCTATGGTTGATGGTGAATATTGTATTCTGAGATAGGAGACTGTGAGAGAAAGAAGAGGAATTTACAGCGGGTTTGTTGTAGGTTGTATCCCTTCATATGTTGGATAATAATAAAGGAAGGACCTGGCAATTTCTCTGGTGGACATAGCCCACACTGGGTGAACCACGTAAATCTGTTTCTCTATTGTATTGTGTATCTTCTATGTTTTGTTTCCGCATTTGTTTTATTTTATTGCTCCATGGTCCTATTTTTCCAACAACTGGTATCAGAGTGAAAGGTAACTTGTAGGAAAAGAGGGTTCCTGGTTCAAGTGGGAGCCAAAACTACTAGTTATGGAAGATGCAAATGGAAGACTATTTATATCAGAAGGATCTGTTCCTACCATTGGGTGGAATAGTAAAGAATTCAACGGCTATGAAGGATGAAGAATGGGAGATCGTTGACAAAAAGGCTCTAGGAACGATACGGTTGAGCCTGGCAGCGTCAGTGGCTTTCAATATTTCCAAAAAAAAGGCAACAAAGGGTTTGATGTATGCATTGGCCAAATTGTATGAAAAACCCTCGACGTCCAATAAGGTATTTCTAATGAAGAGATTATTTAATATGAATATGTCGGAAGGTGGTTCTATTGCGGATCATTTAAATGATTTTAATACAGTTACTAATCAACTAAGTTCTGTAAAAGTGGACTTTGATGATGAGGTCAGGGCTCTTCTAATCTTGTGCTCATTGCTAGAAAGCTAGAACGGCTTGGTCATGGCTGTAACTATGTCTCTAGTTCAAATACTTTAAAATTTGATGATGTTGTTGGTGTTATCCTTAGTGAGGAAATGTGATGGAAAATCACAGCTGAGATATCAGGAAATGCGTTGAACATGGTGAACAAGGGAAGAAAAAAGGATAGAGGAAAGGGTTTCGGGAACCATGGGAATCCTAGGAAGGGAAGATCCAAATCCAGACTTGGAAAGATAGAGTGCTGGAATTGTGGGAAGAAAGGACATCTGAAGAAAGACTGCAGAGCTCCAAAGAAACAAAGAGATGGACAACAAGAGAGAAATCAGGAAGCAAATGTAACAGGTGATGTGTTACAAGATGCTTTGATTCTTTCCGTAGATAATATTTTTGAGTCTTGGGTAGTAGATTCAGGGGCTTCATTTCATGCCACACCCCATAGGAAACATTTTCTAGATTATGTTCAAGGTGATTTTGGACAGATTCATTTAGGTGACGATGCACCATGCAAAATTGTTGGAATGAGAAATGTAAAAATAAAGCAATGCAATGGAAACCAATGGTTTTTGAAAGAGGTAAGACATGTTTCAGATTTAAGGAAAAATATAATTTCAACAGGGCAGTTGGCAAGTGAAGGCTGTATATCCATATTTATAGATAAGATGTGGAAGGTCATCAAAGGATCATTGGTGATAGCGAAAGGAGAGAAGGTAGGTACATTGTATTTATGTACTGGTAATACTGACTCTTCTATCTCTTTAGCTTCTACAGGGGTGGATACAACACTGTGGCATCATAGGCTTGGACACATAAGTGATAAGGGGATCTATATACTTCACAAAAGAATTTTTTTACCAGATCTTAAACAAATTGATTTGGACTTCTGTGAGCATTGTGTTTATGGAAAACAAAAAAGGAGTCATATTTCTCAGAGTCGGAAAAGAAAAGAAGAGTGAAATGTTAGAGCTTGTACATATAGATGTATGGGGACTAGCTCAGGTATCATCTCTTGGTGGCTCTCATTATTATATTACTTTTATTGATGATGCAACTAGAAAAACTTGGGTTTATTGCATTCAACAAAAATCTAATGTTTTTGATACTTTTAAGAAATGGAAAGCTTTGGTTGAGAATGAGATAGGAAAAAATTTGAAGTGTCTCAGATCAGATAATGGAGGTGAATATTGTAGAAAGGAGTTTGATGATTATTGTTCATACCATGGGATTCGTAGAGAGAAGAGAATTCCAAGAACAACACAAGAAAATGGTGTGTCAGAAAGGATGAATAGGACAATCATGGAGCGTGCAAGGAGTATGAGATCCCATGCTAGTTTTCCCTTACAGTTTTGGGCAGATGTTGTAGATATTGTTGTTTACTTAATAAAGAGAGGAAATTCAAGCTCTTTGGATGGTAGAATTCTAGACGAGGAATGGACAGGAAAAAAGGTAAACTATTCTTTTTTCAAAACTTTCGGTTGTGAAGAATTTGTCCATATTGATAAAGAAAATAGAACAAAGCTTGAGGCAAAATCCAAGAAGTGTACCTTTATTGGATATGGTGTTAATGATTTTGGTTATCGCTTATGGGATTATGAAAATAAAAAAATCATTAGGAGTAGAGATGTCATACTCAATGAAAAGTTCATGTACAAAGATCAGTTGTAGGGAAAGAAACAAGAATACACAGTGATTGATGAGATCACTGAAAACAAAATTCCAAAGGAACTAGAAAATCAAAATGTACAACAATAGGAGCAGTAGGTACCGCAAACACCTACAAGTGTTGTTAGAAAATCTACCAGGTCAAGTATACCACCTGAACAATACTCTCCTTCATTGTATTATTTATTGTTGACTGATTATGGTGAACTAGAATGTTATGAAGAGGCAATGCAGGTAGACACCAAAAGGAAGTGGGAGAAAGGCATGAAAGAGGAAATAGATTCCTTGGTAGATAACCATACTTGGGACTTGGTTCAGTTCCCTACAGGAAAAAGAACATTGCAAAATAAATGGGTTTACAAGTTGAAGGAAGACGATGGAGGAGAAAAGCAGTACAAGGCTAGACTTGTTGTAAAGTGGTTTCCACAAAAGAAAGGTATAGATTTTGATGAAATATTTTCTCTTGTTGTTAAAATGACTTCAATTAGAACTATTTTAAGTCTTGTGGCAGTAGAATATTTGCATCTTGAACATTTAGATGTAAAAGCAACTTTTCTCCTTGGGGATTTGGAGGAAGAGATTTATATGCAACAGCCATAGGAGTATGAGGTCAAAGGGAAGGAGAATTTGGTATGTAGGTTGAAGAAGAGCTTATATGGCCTAAAGAAAGCTCCAAGGTAGTGGTATCTGAATTTTGACAGGTTTATGACAGAACAAGGTTATAGTAGATGTCATTCTGATCACTGTGTTTATTTTAAAAGGCTAGAAAATGGAAGCTTTATTATCTTGCTATTGTATGTAGATGACATGATTGTTGCAAGGTCTAATATGTAGGATATAAATGTGCTCAAGAAGAAATTAGCCAATTCATTTGCGATGAAGGATTTGGGTGTTGTAAAGAAAATCTTTGGTATGAGAATAACAAGAGACAGGAAAAATTGAAAACTGACACTGTCTCAGGGTGAGTACACAAAGAAGGTGTTGGAGAGGTTTAGAATGTAGAATGCAAAACTAGTTAGTACACCTTTGGCCATCCATTTCAAATTAAATAAGGAAATCTGTCCCAAGACACATGAGGAGATATAATACATGTCCAGGGTCCCATATTCATCTGCAGTTGGCATCTTGATGTATGCAATGGTTTGCACAAGACCAGATATTGCACATGCAGTGGGAGTTGTGAGCAGATATATAAATAATCTAGGTAAAGAAAATTGGGAGGCAGTAAAGTGGATTCTCAGATACTTGAGGGGTACTGCTAATCATGCATTATGTTTTGGAGGTTCAGAAACTGTTCTAGAAGGATATGTTGATTCAAATATGGTAGGTGATAAAGATAGAAGGAGGAGTACCACAGGGTATGTGTTTACTATAGGTGGTGTTATCACTCCAAGAAACTCCTTAGGGTTGTAGGCTAAGGATGCTTGGTAACTTAAGAAATCATGAATAATGAAAGTGTGTGGATCAATGGGATAACTGAGGATGGCTAATGAGAAGAACAACTTATCATGCATTCG
>ML791486.1:75582-87743 GCA_009831015.1 Picea engelmannii
GGAAGAAATTGAAAAGTTCCTTGCAAGTTTAAGTGTCAAATTTAAGTCAAACCAAAAACTAAAATTTTGTAGCTAGAAGGCTCAACAATGAATTGAGGAAACCATCAATAGCCATGCTATTCACCATAAAACCTGACCAAAATAACAGTGCTATTTTAGGAGTTAACAGGTGGAACAACAATAAGTTGGATTTCGAAACTGCAAAAGGTTGTTGCACTTTCAACAATAGAGGTAAAGTATGTTGCTGCTACAGAGGCTAGTAAAGAGATGATTTGGTTATAGAGGTTTATGGAGGAATTGGGAAAGAAGAAAGAGAATAACAGGTTGTACTATGATAGTGAGAGTGCAATTCATCATTCAAATAACTCAGCCTTCCATTTGAAGACTAAGAATATATAGTTGAGGTACCACTTCATACGATCTGCCTTGGAAGATGGACATTTGAAGTTGGAAAAGATACACACTAGCCAGAATCATGCAGACAAGTTAACAAAGGAAGTAAACAGGGAGAAACTGAGTTCTTCCTCAATTTCAGTTCATCTTCAAGAATGAAGATGAAGATGAGAAATTTTCCAGGTCCAAGAAGGTTCATATTCCAACATATACATCAGTGGTGGATTTGTTGAGATCAGTCTCCAAGTGGGAGATTGTTGGTTGTGGAGCCTGATTATCTTCCTGATTCAGAAGTTTTTTTACTTTCAGCCATGTTTATAACCCAGGGTGTATTTACACCCCAGAAGTATGTACACTCTTCCATGTGGGGGAGTGCAGAGGGGGGGTACCCACTTTGTAGGGTTTGGGGGGGTTATCCCCCTAGCTGGGGGGTCTGGGGGAAAGTGAACCCCTAGAGGGGGTTCGGGGGAAAAGCCCTAGAAGGAAAAATTTCCTTGTAAATGTATATTGTAATTTCGTTGTAAATCTGGACTGTTCATTATAAGGTCACAGATCTAGCGATAGAGATTATGTTAGGGTTTTTTGCCCTAGAAGGAAACCCTCTTTTATGAGGGAAATTTATTGTGACTATGTTTGATGGCGATTATTGTATTCTGAGATAGGAGATTGTGAGAGAAATAAGTGTAAGTTACAGTGGGTTTGTTGTAGGTTATATCCCTTCATTTGTTGGATAATAATAAAGGAAGGACCTGGAAATTTCTCTGGTGGACATAGTCCACACTGGGTGAACCACGTAAATCTGTGTCTCTATTGTATTGTGTATCTTCTGTGTTTTGTTTCCGCATTTGTTTTATTTTATTTCTCCATGGTCCTATTTTTCTAACAATAACTCCATTTTTATCTTCCATGGAATGGTATGTATGTCCACTGGAGGGAGAGGGAACACGAGGACATTCATATACTAGTCGATGAGGACCCTCCTACCATTGCCTCATCAAAACAATGTGGGCACCCTGGTTGACTAATGGCATCTGAATGCAGAGGCATTCATGATAGAAGGGAAGTCATTGACTCCAACGACTGAGGATATTTACTTCTTGACTGGCCTCTTGAGGAGAGGGGAACCAGTCAAGCTACGAAAATTTCCCCAAGGGACTTTCAACATTAGGGACTACATCAAGATGTACTATGAGGTCACTGAGAAGGTAGGTTCTCAAATTGCTATTCACAAGATCAGGTAGGTTCTCAAATTGCTATTCACAAGATCATCAGTTTGAAACTAAGGGTGATCTTACTGCTTATTGGGCAGATTACTGGATCAATGACCCTTCACCAGGCTTCTCGGGTGCACATGCATTGTGATATTCAATGCCAGGAGGCACATATATATGACTGGAGTATGACCATGCTAACATGCATGAAGATACAATTGAAAGAGTTCCAAGAGCGCAACAACAAGAAATTTGGGTTTGGCACTATCCTTTGCTCGTTCTTATTCGAGATAGTACCTAGTCTGAGTCTGAAAGATACTGTATGGGGGCATGTGGCCTCCTTCCTAGAAGTATGTAGATGGGCAACATTTCTTCCATGATAGGGGGGAGGGAGGACCATAGAGGACTTTGATGACAAATTCTTTGACTGGTGGGAATGGCACATTCTGACGATAGAGGACTACCCCTACGTTGGAATCAACTTTTCAGTGATCCAAACATGCTCATGCCTCCTGGAGAGGAGTGAGGACAAATAGGTAACATGTTTTTTAAAGTTATTTAATTTTTAATTGGTTTTATATATATCATTTTTATATGTGTCATAGTACTGAATTTTTCATATCTGTTATGTACAGATGTGGGACCAATGCACCAGGGGACTTTAGGAGGACTCGGTGACATCCTCAACTAGAGGTGGGACCAACAATAGTTGGTGGAACAAAATTCGCAGGGGGACCTCCAGCCAGAGAGGCTGAGAAAGTATTGAGGGAGGTGGAGTGCATCCTCACCATTCTCACTCGTACAATTTTTATGGCCGAGATTGAGGATCTCCCACCTTCCATGTAGCCTCATGTAGTGGGGGTGCCACAGACTTGTTTCAGCATTTTCGGTTTTTGGCCAATGTCGTTGTTCACTATGGCAGGGCCAATAGGCCCCGAGCTTAGATAGGCTAGACTATTATGTGCTAAGGGAACCTTTGTATGTTTTTTGAGGGCATAAGCCCCATGATGTATACCGAACCTTATTTTTTGAGGCGTTCACACCCACCTATGTACTCCTGAAATTTTCACACACACACACACATATATATATATATATATTTACAACTTTATTCATCTTATGGATCACATTTTTCACAAATGTATGTACATGTGTATGTGTGTGCTTTTTTTAATATGTGTACAACATTCCAATCTAATACTTGATTAGCTTGAGCATATATTATTTGATCTCCTAGGAACATGGATATACATAACATAATCAAGGTAACATTATAAGAGATGTACCCTAAGGAAACATCGATGCAAAGTAGGATCATAAACGTGGTAGACTCCATTTAACTGGGAAAAAACCATCTAAGCATCTAAGTAGACTCAAAGGTGAGAAATGCATTGCAACAAAGTGTTACATAGAAACTCTATCACTACATTGTACTCATCGAGATTATTTGTGGCATCATCTAGACATATACCTCTGAAAGATAAAAACTAGCCTCTAGGTGTGAAAATCACCCAAGCTGTGGAAGCAATAATCCGAGTGTGTCAGCTAGCACCATCTGTGAACCCAAAGAAAACCTTTGATTCACTTGAAATCTTCCATAGTAAAAATGAAGACATAAATAATGACACATCCATAAAACAAAAAGACAAAATATTGTATAAGAACTATACATATGTACAAGAACTCACCCAGGAGACCAACCTAAGAGTAATACTTCTTGAGGTAGAGCCCATTTCTAGGCTCCACCAAGGCATTTCCCTCAAATTCAACCAGACAATATGCACCCTTATTTAAGACCTCTTTCAAGATGAAAGGTCAGAACCACATTGGTTTGAATTTTCCTACCCCTAGGGGATATTTGTCTTGATCATAGACTAGGACAAGATCACCTTCAGATAAAACCCGAGGGTAAATGAATCGATCATATTAACACTTGAATCATTGGTTATGATCCTCATTGGCCGAGGTTGCATCACGATGTTTCTCATCGATCTGCTCGAGATATAATAGGTGTTCCTCAAGTAGTGAAGAGCCTGACAGTAAATCCACTGCCAACTTTAAAGACGGGATATGGCACTCAATAGGAAAGACTGCTTCCAGCCCATATACAATTTGAAAAGATGAGAAATTAGTGTCAGTCTTTATAGATGTTTTGTAAGCCCATAATGTTGAGTACAACATCAAATTCCAATTTGACTTGGAAGAATTGATCGTCTGTTGAAGAATAGCCCTGAGGGACTTATTCACAGCTTCCACCTAACCATTCACTTGTGGGTAGTAGGGTGAAGAATGTTCTTGCCTCAACCCAATATTTTATGTTAACTCGGACATCATTTTGTTTTGGAAGTGACTACCATGGTCAATGAAAATCTCCTTCAGGATGTCGGACCTTTCTACTATCTGGTTAAAAATGAAAAGAGATGTTGTTTCTCCATCAGTGTTAAATGTTGGCATAGCCTCGACCCACTTTGTGAAGTAGTCTACTGCTACGATGATATAATTATTCCCCACGGCTGAATTCAGGTGACATGTAGTAAAATCAACCCCCCACTTAGTGAAGGGACTAACAACGATGAAATGAAACATGGGAGTGGGATGTGCACACATCTTCTGAGAGAATATATGACACGGGTGGCACTTCTTGACCGACTCAACACAATCTTTAATTAATGTACACCAAAATTAATTGGCACGTATAATATTTTGGGTTGTTTCCAACCCAGACAAATGACCACCACATGCTCTAGTGCGGTAGTCTTTAAGAACGATTTTGCTTCCTTGTGTATAAGGCACTGGAAAAGAATTCAATCTATGCCTCGACAATACAAAGTGTCATCGAGTACGAGATAGTTTCATTCCTTATGGCGAATTTGTCGACGCTCGTCGCTGGAAGCAGAATAAGGGAACTTCAAAGTCTGGAGATAGACTAGTATATCTCCATACCAGGGGTTCGAAGATGCGACCAAAAAAAGATCTCCTTTGATGGGTGATTCTTCAGGCATGTCATCACTAGATTTGACTAGAATTTTTGAAATAAGTTTCGCAAAGACCAATGGCTTTTTGTACTTTGCGGAAACAAAATCCAAGTCAAATTCCTAGAGGATTACAATCCATCTACTAATCTTTCCGCCAATGACCCATCATGTCAACACATATTGGAATGGGTTCACAATGACAATAATGGTGGTCATGTGAAGCATAATGTAATGATAGAACCACTAGACAACATGCACTGCTACTAACGTAATTTTTTGAACATGGGAATAGTTGAGTTTCGACGCAACTAGGCCTCATCTCAGGTAATAAATAACATGACCCTAGAGAAGATCGTCCTCTTGAAAAAATACCATGATGATGGTTGACTTTGCAGTGACCAAGTACAACAAGAAATCTTTGTTATAATCGGAGGCTAGAGGAAAGGGGCAGACGTAAGGGCACATTTGAACTATTCAAAAGAGCATTCAGTGACTTCATCCGAATAGAAAGGGACTCCATTTTTCTATAGACACATGAACCCTTTAGTGATCTCATCATAGTTTGCGACAAACACCGAAGAAATTTCTCTTTTCCTTGTAAGCTCTGAAGCTGGGGTATTTTGCACGGGGGAGGCAACTGAACTATCACCTCAACCTTAAGAGGATCAACCATGATCCTTGTTGTCAAAACAATGAAACCTAAGAAATGACCCGATGTTATGCAAAAATTTCATTTGTTAGGATTCAAGCGAATCCATAGTAGCGACATCGTTCGAAGATTAGTCAGAGGTGTTTGGGATGATCATATCCCTTGCGAGAGCGTGATTCTAGATCATCAAGATAAGCCTCGACCATATGTCTAAGGTCTTGGAAATAAAAGACATGGCTCGCTGAAAAGTGGCTCCAACATTCTTCAGGCTAGGCCAAAGGCATATTATGATATGTGAATGTGCCCCAAGGACAAATAAAAGTTGTTTTATGCTGGTCTGTGGGATTGATATGGATCTAGTTATATCTCGAAAAATAATCCATTAATGAAAATACCTCATAGCTTGCGCATTCATCGACAATCTGATCGATGAATGGGGTGGGAAAATTATATTTTGAACAAGCCTTGTTCAAGTCATGGAATTCCATGCACACACGAATCATACCCTGTTTTTTGTTAATCGGAGCGAGATTCGACACCCATTCTGTCAACTGTATGGGGTAGATAAAACTAACTTTAAGCAGTTTCTCCACTTCAGCCTTAATCATTGTTGCTTTCCAGGGATTCACTAGACGAATCTTTTGTCGGATCGACTTCACATCAGGATAAGTCGTTATCTCATGTTCGACAATTCTTGGGTCTATGACTGGCATTTCCTCGTAAGACGAGGAAAAAACGTCACAAAACTCCTTAAATAACTATGTATAAATTCAAATTTCTTTAGGGTAGTAGTCTTCTCTGACAAAAAAATTCTCCACGGCGCCAGGGTTTCTGGAGATATCTATAGGGATTTTTTCATCGATACTTTCCATATTACCCTCAATGTAAACTGTGTGTGTTTCTAGAGGATTAATAGGACAAGACCTATCTCCAGTCATAGTCAAAACAAATTTTCCTACCTCTATTCTTCACAACTCTGGGGGGAAGTATGTTCTATGATGGAGATCATCCCAAGGTTTGTTTGGACCACTCAATTCCTTGAGAATTGCCTCATCTAAGGGAAAGACCAATTTTAAATAATATATAGTGGCAAGGGAACCTTGAGCCCAAATAGGCTCGAGAACTGGATCTAGCTCCTGTGTGGGAGTCAAATCAGGGTCAACTGAATCTTGCTGGACAATGTTGTACACAAATTTTGTCGCATACAAAGGCATGGCCATGCAAGAATTCCTTGTCCCTTCCATCAAGGTTGATGGGGAAGGAAGAGTCCATAAATCATGAAAGTAAGTCATTCAAAACAACGACATTTGAAAATTTTCATCTCTAGGCTGGTCGGGGGCAACTGATATGAGTTTTACATCTCCAAAAGGAGGTGGGTAATTGAAAGTACCCATCAGTGATGGACACAAACAAACACCTACATTGACGGTGTCGAGCTGAGGATTATCGATCATTGGGAACATGGATGCACCCAATGAAGGGTCAGGACAGGAGAAGCACAACTCGTCAATGTCACGATTCGACCCTCGTTTGGAAACAACAAGACCCAAAAAACTGTATCAACCACTGCATGCATTTCATAGGTCCAACTTCTTTCAAACAAAAGATTGTAATCGAGAGGCACATCAACCACTTCAACTTCAACGCACATGGTATTGTGCATAGGGAAAGCAGGAATGATTCCTTGTGGTCTAAACGAACAACCATCAAATGTCATAAGGAACGTAGGTGACTGAGACAAAATGAGTCTGCCAATGGCCTTCCAACATGCCAATGACATCATGCAAGTCAAGGCATCCTCGTCAGCCACTGACAAAAGATATTCTGAGTAAAATATTTTGTGGTGTAAGCCACTACTATCTAAAATGAAACGTGGTAAGGAAGACAAGGTTTCAATTTGGTTGGATTGAGAATGATCTCTCCCAGGTTACAAGTCTCTGCAGATCCCAAGGAAAATAACAGGGATTTTCTCTACGAAGGGCAGCTTTGGAGGACTTACAAAGTAGACATCGTGTAAGGGGTTTGTGCCAAATATTCCACAACATAGTATTTATGGGCATCCCTTGCGTTTGGATTATGAAAATCTTTTTGGAATTCCCCTTTCAGGATGCATGTCATTGTTTCTCCCATCGTCTTCTCAATCTAGAGAGGAAATGGTGGGTTTGTGTATTCTTTACCCTTTTCTATAGAGTCTAGCATTCCATAATCTTGGGCCATGGTCTCTATATGAGTGTCACCTTTCAACATGTAAACATTCGCAGCTGAGGTATTTCTAGTAGACGCGGGGGGTCCTTGACTACCCCCTTTTGTGCTCGAGGATGTTGAGGCCTGAGCCATGTTTTTCCCATGTGGAAATGGGTTTTTCAGCACAACAGGTTGTTGTTGCACCAATAGCATTTGAGCCTAAGAAATTTGAGGGCATAGGTGATTCATATAGTCTTTCTTGCAAAGGTTACATGGATTCTTCAACTTTCTCTTCTCTGTTTCCCCCCTACCAACATTCTTATTATCCTTTATGTCCCATTTACCCTTCTTGTTCTATTTTTGTTTTCTTTCCTTCTAGCTTCTCATTGACCTTCGGTTTCGTAGAATTCACATTTCGTACGTCCGATGGTTGGGTAGGGGGAACAACTAAACCAAAGGTGTGACTCGTTGTCATCTGTTGTATCGAAAATTGTTCCAATTGATTTGACAATAGATCGGTGGAATTTCCTTGTGCTTAGCCCACTCTACCATCAACACGTGGTGCATAATTTTTTTTGGCCTGGTCGAGGATGGACCATGGTGCATCCAGAAAGATCTCATAGAGTAAGCCAGAGTGAGAGTAAATTAGTTTGAGTTGTTGTTCTCTCATTATCGTCTCCTCTTATGAAAACACTCTCTAAGTTGCAACATCCTTGGATACAACTGCTACCAAGGACTTCAGGAACCACTGCAGAAAGAAATATGGTGGGACCTATACCTTAATCAAGCTCTTTTGATGTCGTCATTCTCATATGTGATCAAAGATATGATAGGCCTTAGTCTTCTCAAAGTTGTCCAACAATTCGGTGCTGACATCGTATCTCACAGGTATATGGAAATGTCTTAGAAAGACCATTGCCAAGTCATTAAAGTAATAATACCTTGAGCAGTTGAGCTCAATATACCATGTCGCGACACCCCCGATAAGAGTGCATTTAAAAAGGTGCAACTATATGGAGTCGTATCGTAGTGAGTTTGACGAGCACCATAAGTGGAAGGTTTTCACATGATCACTTGGGTCTTCACCAAGCTTGCCTTCAAATTTTGGAATATCCGAGGGAAACTTAGTTGGCATGGGGGGCCAATGAAAATCATGAAAAATTGGGTCGTTGAGAAACATTGACATGTCTGGTAGATGTAGTGTTTCCAGAAACGGTAGTTTGTGTTGGGTACTATGTATAGGAAAAAGGGGTCCTAGAGTTTGACTAGCACCAGGTTGCTAGGAAAAGTTGGGTTGTTGGCCAGGGTTCTGGTAGAAACTGTGGCCTTGAACAGTGTATGAAAACAACATTTTCTAGGATATCATTGGCTGACTCCCGTAATTGGATGACATGGGTTGGGTGGGCATTGCTCCCTGCATTGTGTTCCAAGGATTTTGTAAGGGGATGGCCCCAGCCGATCTGACAGGCATAGGTACTGAGCCCTTCCTGGGGTTCCATTGACCATGGAAGGGGTTTCCCCCGATTGACATCCCTTATGATGGAAATGATCCCTGCTAAGGATTCCAAAGTCCTTGTGAGGAGAAAACTCATGTACTTTCCCCCTGTAGGATTGTGTTTCCCAAAACCGAGGTTTCCCCCAACCGAGACAAAAGCCGAAGAAAAATCATTATTACCAAATGCATCGAACAAAGATAATGACATGGATCCCACCGGCGTAGTGTAAGTAGAAGGTCCTAAATATCCTACTCCAAACAAGCTTTAGTTAGCATTCGGCCCAATGGGTTTCTGGAAAGAACCACCGAGAAAGGGGGAAGAAGGACGTATATGACCCCCACCATAATGGATAACAATGAAGGGGATTGAAGCGCCCCCGGTAGACCCTTCCATGGGAGTGTTTGAGCTCCTTTCCCATAGAACCATTATCTCTAAGGTGGAGTAGGTAAGGACTTTGTTCGAATCGAAGTCGAGCATCCCATATAAAATTGAAGGGCCCATCGCACTCTGTGTAAATGGATCAGTGGTCATCGTTGATGATGGTATCAGACCACTACCCAAATTAGAGGGATTTGAGACCACTATGTTCCATACCGACAAAGGTGGGTTAGGAGGCAACATAATCCCTGTGGTAGTAGCTGAAATGAGAGTATGAGGACTCCTAGACGAAGTAGCAACATTTTCTTCCATGGCTTCTTGTTAGACTAACTAGTGCTCGGTAGGTGTCACCTTAGGAGGGACAACTTGTACTAACATTGGCACCAACAAGTCAGTGATTAGAGGGTTGGTTGGACCAAGAGATTCTTCTCCAAGGTCATAAATAGTAGGTTCCTCCAGAGTCGAGTAATCTCCTCTCGGAGCAGGCTCGTGCACATTTTTCTTTGGCCTGATCACTTTGAATGACCCTTGTTGGTAAAGTCTTCGTCGTAATGGTGGTGGTGGTGGCTCTAATGCAACCGGTGGTAGGTCGTGGAGCCTTCACAACCGACATAGCTATTGATCTTCCATTTTGTGAAAATATCAAGGACATAGTAAGGCTTTAACTATAGTTTAAAACCAAGAACACACTAAACAAATTCCTATAAGATAAATCAAGAAAAACACTATCTAGTAGGAAGAACAGTTATGGAAGCCAATGTTGAAATAATGTAACTGCAAAGAGTATTTAAATTATTATTGATGTATTATTCATTAGATTAATCCCCTATTATGGATTTATCATGTCGGCTATTGTAAATGACCAAATCCCCTTTTGCGGATTGGTCAAAATATAATTGTAATAGGAAGAATAAGAAGTTATCCCCATAATATATTAAAGAGGCCCCATAATATATTGAAGGTGGTTATAACCACCTAGAAGAAGAAGTCGGCCCTTCCAGTGAAGAGACACCTCCATACACATGTGCCAGAGTTGTATAAATAAGGTGGGTACTACCTCATTTAGACACACACTTACTTGTTCATTGAGAAACAGGTTTCAGAGCTGCAGTTGGAGAAGAGAGACAGAGACAGAGAGAGAGAGGCACATTCTTGGGAGAGGACTTTCTATATTTGTTTGAGTTATCTCTTAGCATTGTATTGGCTATCTATAATATGAAAGTTTTGTTGGGTTTTCTCCCCCATGAGGGTTTCCTAGGATAAATGATGTGTCTCTTGTGATTGTGTATTTCATAGTGATCCTATCTTATGCTATTGTTATCTAGTGAAATGCAAATAACTCTAATAATATATTAAACCTTAGCATGGTATCAGAGCTAAGCTGAAGAGAGCATCTTTCACAAGAGAAAGAGAAAAATGTCATTGTTGTCGTACATGGAAATTAGGGTTTTTTGTTGATGAAGTATTTCATCCATAAAACCATCTAGAAAAGTGTGCCCTTCATCAAGGATCACTTTGGCATCCCCAACGCAACTTTTCAGTGGCTAGATCTCCTAGAAAGTTAAACCCTATTTTCACAAAGTACCAGAAGTACTAGAAAACCAAAGTACGAGAGTACGAGAGCAATTAGAGTACCAGAAGCACTAATCTAGAAATCCGTAGATCAATTTTGGAGGGGTAAAATTTGGATTTTTCTAATATCCAAAGACACTAGGATACTCGCCTCATCCAAGCACACCTCCTGGTAAGTTCATAATTTCATTTTGAGCATTTTCATTTTTGGACATTTTCCTAGCTCCAGGTAAAAGATGTCTACAAGCACTAAGCTTGTTGACAAGCTGGAATGTGTGGAAAAATTCTGTGCATGGAAGTATAGGATTGGTCTCATTCTTGAAGAGCATGACCTAGCAAGATTTTTTAAATAAGAACTGTGGGAACCCGATGATGCTGCAGACAAAGAAAGGCACCAAAAGGACACGATCATGGAAAAAAGAATCATTGCATATTTAATCAAAGATCACCTGATTCCTTATGTGTCATCAAAGAAGAATCCAAAATAAATGTTTGATGCACTAAATAGACTATATGAAGGAATGAACATAAACCAGAATATGAATCTAAGAACTCATATCAAGAACACAAGGATGCAAAGACGAGAATCAATCCAAGAATATTTCTCTAGAATATCAGAATTCAAAGAAAAATAAGAAGAAATTGGAGATACCATAGACAAATACGAACTCATAATGACGACCCTTAATGGTCTCACAAGACCTTGGGATGCATTCATCCAAACAATTTGTGCCAGAACGGAGAAACTAAAATTTGATGGTCTATGGGAAGAATGCATTCAAGAAGAAAAAAGAGTATCTAACTGAGAGGCTTTACTAGCAAGATATGAAGATCACTCCCTAGCTACTCGCACTAAAAGAGGAAGAAATAATTATCACTTCTAGAAATAAACTCATAAACATTCTTACCCCCAAAACAAATCTCAACCAAAGAGATTCCAGAAGAAAGGACAACGAAAGGAAAGAGATTACTCATTGATCCAATGCTACCATTGTGACAAGATGGGACATATTGTGAGATATTGTCCAACTAGATGAGAAGAATAAAAGAGGAAAAATAAGAGGCAACATGCCTTTTTGCACTCTTTTTTTCGCTGTGTGAGCAAAAAGTGAGTGCTTACATGCCTAGTTGGGCTCTGCTAGTCATGACAGTTGTATGGAAAAAGGTTAGAAAGAAAACAACTAAGCTATTAACAAGAATTAAACAAAAACTAAATGAAACTATGAGCATAAAAATAAAAATAAAAAACAAATGACAATGGACCAATATCACCAATGTATAAGTTGGTCTGATAGATGAAATC
>ML791486.1:97187-136436 GCA_009831015.1 Picea engelmannii
TGGCTTTTTATAGCCAAGCATTGGGTTATTATGCAACCTCTTTTGAATGTGAAAAGGGGTTCTTTAGGGCACAATTAGGTCTTTGACCAGCCTCCCCACGCAGATTGAGCTCGGATTTGGTGTCAAATCGACTTGGGAGCCGACCCATTAGTGGTTGGAAGGCCGATCAACTTCATAAATGAGCCGTTTGGCAGGCACGCGGATTTTGCACCCCACAGCCGCGCATATGCGCTCCAGGTATGAAGATGTTGCACGCGCATGCGTGCGCCCAGTGGGTGCAAAGCGCCTTGTAATTTTTTGGCCATTTTTTATAGTTTTGACCCTTTTGTTGTGCTGTGGAATTAATCCTTGTGCCATGAATGACTGTTTTTCTGTGCTGATGATGCAGAGTTCTTGTCGCCCTGTGTGGACGAAATTTCAGTGATAACAATGCCCATGCAGTTGAAGATGAATATCCACCCACAAAGATGTTAAGGGAACAAATTAAATACTGTCTTAATCTCGGCCCTCTCAGGATTGGCAACACCTGGAAAGGACACTTGGCTCATTCATAGTGGTGCATCCAAGCACATAACAGTTCAAAGAGATATTCTCTCTTACATTTCATAAAATAATTTTTCTCAGAAAGTTACACTTGGAGATGATTATCAATACCCTATCAAGGGAGTGGGAGAATCAAACTACAAGCTTAACTCAGGGAATTCAATGAACATGAAGGATGTACTCTATGTACCAGGTTTGAAAAAGAACCTACTCTCCATATCATCTTTAGAGAAGAAAGGCTTCAGAGTTTCCTTTATAGATGGATAATTTCTTATGTGGGCTAAAGGATAAACCATGAAAGAAGCAATCGTCATTGACCCACACTATTGAGAATGCATGTGAAATTTGGCATAGAAGATTGGACCACATCAAATACAATGCATTACCATACATAAGCAAAGAAGTCATAGGTCTACCAGAACTCAAGGTTGACCATGAAGGTGTGTGAAATGGATGTGCAAAAGGGAAGAACGTCAAAAACCCTTTTCCAAAGAGAGACAACAAAGTAGAAGGAGTCCTAGAACTCATTCATTCAGATGTGTGTGGCCCAATGCCATCATCCTCCATCAATGGGTATGCATACTATGTATCTTTTATTGATGATTATTCTCGTAAGACGTGGGTGTAATTTTTGAAATCAAAAGATGAAGTGTTTAGTAAATTCAAGAAATTCAAAGCCTTGATAGAGAATCTTTCTGAAAGAAAGATCAAGATACTCAGGTCAGATAATGGAGGAGAATACACCTCAAAAGAGTTTGTGAACTTATGTAAAGATGTCGGGATCAAGAGGGAGATTACCACTCCCTACAATCCTCAAAAAAATGGTGTGGAAGAAAGAAAGGATAGAACAATAATGGAAGCAGTGAATATCATGATCCATGATCAATATCTTCCAATGTTCTTATGGGAAGAAGAAGCAATGATAGTTGTATATGTACAAAACCGATGGTCCCATAGTGAACTTGGGTTCAATACCCCAGAAGATATGTTCACTGGAAAGAAGTTGTAGGTAAGCCATCTCAAAATATTTGGTTGCCTAGTATTTATACTTATTCTGAAAGAGAAGAGAAACAAGTTGGAACCCTCAGGAAAGAAGGGAATATTTGTGGGATACTATGAGGTCTCCCAGCCCTTCAAGATTTATATACTAGGTCATGATCACATTGAGATCAGGAGGGATGTGACCTTTGAAGAATATGCAGCGCTCAAGAAATAAAGAAGATGTCAGCTTGAAGAAGTATATGAAGAGGAACCTGTAGCTCCCAGAGTTGAAAAATCAAAGAGGGAGGTTCCCAGAGTTGCAGAACCATTGAAGGAAGTCATAACTTCCCCTGATGAGGAAGTTCTAGAAGATCATGACATAGTAGAATTTCAAGAACCTCCTTAGATGATGATCTCCCCATAAGAGAAATCCTACTTGGGATAGGGAGCTTATTCAATAATGAGAGAAGTATGGTGTTCCTGAAGGAACCATGAGACATGTGAAGAGACCTAAGCAACTCTCCAGTTACATAGACTTGATGTCTGATCTCCTAGATAAGGATCCTACCTTCTTTGAAGAAGCCATTCAGAAAAAAGAATGGGAAAATTCCATGACAGAAGAATACCAATCCATAATGAAGAACGATGTATGGGAAATAGTTCCCAGAACGAAGAGAAAGGATGTTGTATCTTCCAAATGGATCTTTAAAATAAAACATGTTGCTGATGGAAGTATTGAGAAGTATAAAGCAAGATTTGCCTCTCGTGAATTTTCTAAAAAGGAAGGCATTGACTATGAAGAGACATTGGCTTCGATAGCCAGATACACTTTGATCAGAACCATGATAGCCCTTGCAGCTAAGATGAAGTGGAAGTTTCACCAGATGGACGTAAAGACAACTTTCCTAAATGGTGTCATTAAAGAAGAAGTGTATATAGAACAAACTCAAGGATTTGAAGTTGATGACAGGAAGACTCATGTCTGCAATTTGAAGGAGGCTCTGTACGGGTTGAAGCAAGCTCCTAGAGCTTGGTATGGAAGGATAGATAGTTTTCTGATGAGTTTGGGCTTTACCAAGAGTAAAGTAGATTCTAACCTCTACTTCAAGGTTATGATTGATGAGCCGATGATATTGTTTTTGTATGTAGATGACTTATTCTTAACTGGAGAAGAAAATCTCGTCATCGAATGCAAGAAGAAGCTCGCTATAGAATTTGAGATGAAAGACCTTGGAGTAATGAATTATTTCTTAGGTATTGAGGTATGGTAGAGCCCAGAGAGAATATTCCTTAACCAAGGGAAGTATGCAGTTGAAATCCTGAAGAGATTCGACATGTTGGAGTGCAAGTCCATGAATACACCCATGGAAATGAAGCTGAAGCTACTGGTCAACACTTCGTCAGAATTGATTGATGTCATGCTATATAGACAGATCATTGGATCATTGATGCACCCGATGAACACCAGACCATATATCTATTTTTTCGTGAACAATTTGAGTCATTTTCTGGTAGAACCCATACATGTTCACCTAGTTGTTGCAAAACATGTGATGAGGTACCTTAAAGGTACATTAGATTGTGGTCTCAGTTATGATGGAGATGATGATTTCACATTGAGTGGGTACACTGATTCAGATTGGGATGGAAGTGTCTTTGATGGGAAGAGAACTTCAGGATGTTGTTTCAGTTTGGGATCAATCATGATCTCATGGCAGAGTAGGAAGCAATCTAGCATTGCTCTTAGTAAAACGGAAGAAAAAAACATTGTTGCATGTTCTGCCAGCTGCGAAGCTATATGGCTTCGAAAGTTGTTGACTGGTCTATTCGACCTAGAGATGGAAGAAACCAATATCCTATGTAATAACCAGAGCTTTGTAAAGATGATAGAGAATCCTATATTTCATGACAAGTCGAAGCACATAGAGATCTGATATCATTACATCCGTGACATGGTGCAGAGAGGAGCCATAAATATCCAATATGTTAGCATAGATGAACAAGTTGTTGATGTGTTGACCAAGTCTCTATCTCATGTAAAGTTTGAGCACTTTCGAGATAGGCTTGGTATAGTCTGAAAGGACCTCCCTTGAAAGGGGGAGTAATGTTGTGTTGAGATATTCTAGCCTAGTACTTTGCTTCCAGCTTAATTGTTGTGACATAAAGCCAGTCTACTACTATGCTTCCAACTTGATTGTTGTGTTGAGATATGCCAGCCTAGTATTGTGCTTCAAGCTTAATTGTTGTGACGTAAAGCCAATCTAGTACTGTGTTTCCATCTTAATTGCTTTGTTGATATATGAAAGCCTAGTATTATACTTCTAGCTTAATTGTTGTGATGTAAAGCCATTCTAGTACTATGTTTCCAGCTTAATTGTTGTGTTGACATATGACAACCTAGTACTATGCTTCCATCTTAATTGTTGTGACATAAAGCCAGTCTAGTACTGTTCTTCTATCTTAATTGTTGTGACGTAAATCTAGCCTAGTACTATGCTTCCAACTTCATTGATGTGACGTAAAGCCAGTCTAGTATTGTGATTCCATCTTAATTGTTGTGTAGTGTGCCAACCTTGTGTTGTGATGATGATCCAGCCTCGTGCTATGATGATGTGACAAACCTCGTGTTGTGATGATGATGTATTAGTTTTATACTAATCCATATTGATGCAGATGATGATTTCATTCCATTGAAAATGACGATGGCATTGATGAGAAAAACTTTCGATGATTTATAGATACGCCAATCAGTGTTCCAAGATGATATTGATGATGTTGTCCTCTGACTCACCTGATGTTGTTGATTATGTTTTCATCTCTCTCACTTGATGTTGTTGTAGAATACCCTTCTTGTTAAGGGGGAGTGTTGAAATAATGTAACTGCAAAGAGTATTCTAATTATTATTGATGTATTATTCATTATATCAATCCCCTATTGCAGATTAATCATGTCGGATATTGTAAATGACCAAATCTACTTTTGCGGATTGGCCAAAATACAGTTGTAATAGGAAGAATAAGAAGTCGGCCCCATAATATATTAAAAAGGCCCCATAATATATTAAAGGTGGTTATAACCATCTAGAATAAGAAATCATCCCTGCCAGTGAAGAGACACTGTTGTCCACACGTGCCAGAGTTTTATAAATACGGAGGCTAGTACCTCATTTAGACACACACTCACTTGTTCATTGAGAAGCAAGTTTCAGATCTGTAGTTGGAGAAGAGAGAGAGAGAGAGAGAGAGAGAGAGAGAGAGAGAGAGAGAGAGGCACATTCTTGGGAGAGGACATTCTGTATTTATTTGATTGATCTCTTGGCATTGTATTGGCTATCTATAATAAGAAAAAATTTCTAGGTTTTCTCCCCAATGAGGGTTTCCTAGGATAAATGATGTGTCTCTTTTGATTGTGTATTTCTCAGTGATCCTATATTATGTTATTGTTATCTAGTGAAATGCAAAGAACTCTAATAATATCTTAAACCTTAACAACCAACATTACAGAAATGTATTGGTGAAAGTGCAACTCAAACATGGAAGGACCCTCTGGGTATACTCTACAAAGTGTGACCCGACGTTTTCCCTATGTACCATGGTATACCCCTGAAGTCACCCATATAAGTCCCTATAATATAAGAAACTAAGTTTCCTTCTTGCAAATAGTCACCAAGAAGGTACAGTCGACAGTCGAGTGGACCACAATGAGAAGGGTAACAAGTATGAAACCTATCAAGAGTATCAATCGAAAGTGGTCCAGAAGACATTAGAGGATATCAAACAGATTCTAGGTCCATGAAGCTCTGTAGGCAAATGCAGGATATAGTATTCCCAGGATAGATTCTCAATATTTGTTGCCCACTACGTTTATTTTGGATTTGGAGGGGTTATCTCCTCTACCTTTCCTCATGCGACCTTCTATTTAGCCCCTATGTTATAGGGGGGTCCCGGATAACTTTTATGTCACTGGACCTTAACACCCCCTAGCTCTAACTCCAGTGTTTTCTTAATGGCCTTAAAGAGTTTCCTCTCTAACCTAATTCAAGGCCCTAACCCTAAAGAAAACACTGTTAAGAAACTCTTCAAGGTCATTAAAAAAACACTGGAGTCAGAGCTAGGGAGTGTTAAAACCCTAAACTAGTTGGTTGACCCTACAAACATAAAAGTCTAATTAATTTTAGATTTAGTGTTCGTTTTAATAAAAAAATTTACTCAAAGGATATGGAAGTGAAACTAGTGATGTTATGAGAGATGAAAAGAGGATAAAAATACGAGACTCTGAAAGAAAAATTACTTCTAATCAAAGATTTAGAACTAACTTTTTGTAACCAACTTTTCTTTCACTAACTTTTTTCAAGATCTTTAAAAAGAAGACCTAAAACGAAATTTCTCTTGAATACAAGCTACTTAAGTTTCAAGAAATCAATAAAGAACTTAAACAGAAGATTATTTTTCCTTTCTAGTAAAATAACTAACTCTAACTACTTTACCAAACTAAAAATGTGTTTTTTTTTTTTTTTTAAATGCTTCAAACAAAAATACTGAAATAAATCATTTTTTCTCTTTTTTCAAAGCAAATGAAAGGGGTAAAAAGAACACCAAGACAAGACTAAAACAGATCTTTGGACCACCCCAGATCACAAGGAATCACTAAATAAACCAAATAGGCATACCAATCATTCAAAGAATTGCTTAAAACCCTTTCATAAGTAAACACAAGAAACTTCAAAAAGACAAGTAAACTAAAATCTATCCCAAGCTATGGTTGTAAAAACAGAGACTCTAAACTATATCAAGAAACCCCGAGAAGTATAAACCACAATGAGGAAAGAGGTTGGTTGCCTCTTTTTCAAAAACATTCTTGAACTAGATACGTTATTGTTCCTTCATCATCCTGTTTATGTACGCGGGTTGTTTACTTATCAGAGAGCGTATGTATGTGGGTTGACCCAAAGTAGGGCATGTACACGTTTGTACTTATTTAAAAAAAAAAAAATAGACAATCTTATAGGGCAAGGATAACTGGTATGGCATTGAAAGGTGACTAGAATCCATTAAAAGACTCAGAAGACTCAATATAAACTCAAAAAGGAAAAAAAAACAATTAGGCAACCCAAAATCCCCTAAAAAACCCTAGAGGCTTACCCAATATGGTCGCCAGTTATGCTAGACGTGAAAACCCCCCTATGACTACAGCAGGGCTCAAAATGTAGGAAGATCAATTAACCATATAAAAGTCAAATAATTATCTAAACTACCCCAAACATACCAAAACTAATAAAAGAACAGCAAAGATAAGGGAGATCGGGTAACTATACCTCTACTCCACGTCTCATGATGATCCCCTCGCACTTGAAAGTTTTGTTGACTGCACGCCTCCTCCCAAGGCAAACCTACATCCAAAAATTGACAAACAAAAAACTACAATCATTCTATTACATATAGAAATTAGGGTTAGGTGTTATAATGCCAAAACATAAATCAATAAAAGCATTCACTACACCATGATTTGGGACAGGAAAAATAATTATTTTATTAATAACTCAATGATTATACCTTTACAATCAAATCTGGCTACCGTTCTACGAACCTGGTCCGGGTCCCTCTTCACCAAACTCCAAGTTCAACTTTGTATGGATTTTCCTCTCAACCTTTTTATCTCTTCTTGGGAAGTGAATGGGTTCTAATGGAGGAAGAAGGGATAATAATGGAATACAAGGCAATTCTTACAAAAGGGATGCAATATCTTGGGCAAGGAAGGGAAGTGAAATCGGGTAGAGTTTCACTATTATTATGCTTATATATAAAATGAGACCCCAAAAACTCATTTTATATGACAAAAGGATGGTTATTCAGTTGGGTGATGGGCTATAGCAGGTGGATTAGTTGGGAAACTACCCAATATCCCATAATCTCAATGAATTCCTTGCAATTTTTTATTTTTTGCAACTTTTGCAAGTATACACGAGATGTAATGGTGCAGCATGCATATTTATGTGAGTTGTAGTGGTGAAAAAAGTGTATGTACGTGGACAGTAATGGTGCAGGGTGCATACATCTTCAAAAAAATGGCTTTTAAGAAGAGCAACTCAACAGTGCTTTGGCAAAAAATGCAAGTAAGAGGGGCAAAGGCCATGTATGCATGTGTAGAGAAATTTAGGGTTATAATAGTGCATTTTTTATTTATTTAATCCTATCATGGTGTGATCAATTGTTATATGCACCGATGCTTTCGGTTTTACATAACGCACTGAAATATATATTTTTTAAAAATAAACCTACCACGATGCACCCTTTTAGGATTATATAAGCATCAGTGCGTTTAGTTTAAATATACACATTGGTTTTCTTTCAAATTTATCTAAATTTTTATTTTCACATAAAATAATATATTCATCTTAAATTATCCTAAAATAGTATAGTATTCATAATCACACACAATTGTCAATTAGAAACTAATATAGATTACAAATTACCAGTAATATAGATTATAATTTTTCTATACTGAAAGTGTTGTAGACTCAATGATTTGGTGAACTCTCAACTATATGATATATGGGAAATGATAATAGATTAGTATTTTGAGAGACAGTTATGATCATTGTCGACGACATCACACAGGTAGTGACAGGTTATGATCATTGACGATCCTGCAAGGTTATGATCATTGACGTTGAGATCACACAAGTTTATAATCTACATGTATGATCATGATGGATATATGGGAAGGGAGATCAAGATGGTAGTAGGTACCCATGGATAAAGATTCCCATTGTGGACATCATGGACATAAGAACTTGAATTTTCATCATAATCACACACATTTGTGAATTTCCAGCTAATATAGATTAGAATTTTGTTAGACATCCCATTAGTTGGGAGTTCACCAAATACTTGAGTCTTTAAGGTTGCTTTAGAGAGGTAAAATTTACACCAATGTAGGGCACTTCAGAGAGGAAAATGTTGCACCAGTGCTTGCGAGCTATAAAACATTGAAAAGGGTAAAAATAATTTCACGACTGGTATTTTTTTTTAATTTAACCCTTTTACAGTGTGATTAATTATTAGACGCATCGGTTTGTCTGTATGTAAGTAACGCAGTAGATTATATCATAAAAAAAACTTACCATTGTGCACCATGTTTTGAGAGAAACTATGTACACTAGTGCATTTGTGTTTAAGTAGTGCACCATTGTATATAAAGATTTTAAAAACAACTTGTCCATGGTTCCCAATTTTTCAAAGAAACTGTATGTCCCAATGCATAAGTATTTACGTAGCGCACCGGAGTATATTTTTGTTTGAAATAACCTTACTATGGTGTGCCAGTTGTGTTTGCACTGGTGTGTCCCTGGTAGAAAATGCATCGTAAAAAAACATCCTCTAAAACCTATGCACGCTTGCCTCCACTAGTGTCCTCTGCTCTAAATGTACTTTTGGGCTATTTTATAGGGGTGTCCGCAAAAAACCTCCACTAGGGGTATTTTTCTTGTAGTATGTACTATGTATTTGATGAGATGTTGCTTATATTTATATGCTCATTATACATTGACGATATATTCCTAATGAAGTTAACACACACACACACACACACACACACACACACACACACACACACATATACATACATACATACATACATACATACATACATACACACATACATACATACACACATACATACATACACACATACATATATATATATATATATATATATACACACACATATATATATATATATGTTGTGGTTAAAATTGGTAAAAGTAATCATACTAATTCACGCCCCCCCCAACCCCTCGCCCCCCCAGTATTCCAACAATGTTTTGAAAAAACATTATTGTAATATTTCAAGTAGTTCAAAGATGAAATAACTACAAGAAATACAATTTGTGAATATTTCAAAGTTCAAGATAATTAATCCTATACTTCTTAGAAAGTTTCAAATAGAAAAGTGGTTGAAGACCTCAAAATTGCTTGAAATAATTTCATAAAATTCTACACTATTTCATGCATGGAGAAGAAAGTAAAATATCATAGGGAAGAAGAGGAAGAGGGAAATAAATTTCCTATGGATACTGCAAACATTTTGGACATATATTAAATAAAAAGAGATTAGTGTAATAGTGGAACCTGAGAGAAATATCTCATGATTTGTTTGTTTATGTTTTTATCCATTATCATTGTAAGTCACATTGATGGTCATCAAATATCTTCAACTTCTCATTTGTTAAAATGTTATTATTGATATCTCTACCTATGTTTATGTGTTGATGGAAATTGATGTCATGGAATCATTATTTTTCCTTGGTTCAAATGTAGAAACTTGTACTTGCATTTTCTTATATGATGTCAATGCATAATATATGGTTAGTAAATCATTCTCTCAATTCTCCAAGAGATATTTTTTTTTAAAGAGTAACCATTCATTGGCATTTTAATGAATTATTCAATGGATTCTGAAATATCAATCATGAATAGAATTCATCAAGAATTGTACATGAAAAAACTTTATCAAAATTTATTACTTGATTGGAAGAAAGGTATTTTCTATCGATGATTTTCAATGTTATTATTTTATAAGTATTTTTTTAAACTAATTGTTTTCAATCCCTATATTTAGTTATAAATGTTGGACACAATTATTTATCGAATCAATGTGATTATGGATATTTTATTAATAATCACAATTAAAATTCGATTACTTAAGGTAGGAATTATCAAGGAAAATAAGAAGGTAGTTTTATATGTTTCAATAAATGTTCTCCAAAGCTTAAGGATCGTAAAAATTTTTCAATGCATGTAAATCATAAATGCATACCTATATTGTTTTGTAGGACATGGAGATATGAGTGAGAATCCTACATAAATTGATAAAGATTAAACCAAAGAAATACATATTTCCATGAAATAAAGAAAAAATGAAAAAAGAAGTCCAATTAAGCATTTAATTTGGAGAAAGACCCCATAGCTCTAGTGTAATTGATTGTAAATCCATCCTTTGTGAATCCTTGGTAGGTAAGAAACATAATGATTCTTTCTAAGTCCTTCTAAATCTATACAATTGATTGTAAATCCATCCTTTGTGAATCCTTGGTAGGTAAGAAACATAATGATTCTTTCTAAGTCCTTCTAAATCTATACAAAATTTATTATGTAATATATGACATGCATGATTTATTTGTGCATATTCACATAATAATGTGTTGTTGATATTAAAATTGGAAGGTTTTTTTATTTATTTTGAAATCCTCCCGAAAGGGAAAATAAGTCTATGAAAGTGATAAACACAATGATTTTAAGTACAAGTCAATATTGTATCAGTCATGACAACATGCATTACATTTCATGGAATTATGTGTTAGAAAATTCCAAGTTGGAATCTAGTCATGAAAAAGTGGAAGCGATGGGAGGGGTTTATCTAGGAAATGAATTGGAGAAAAGAATACAAATCTTGATAGTAAAATTATTGTTATTTTATTTGTTGATAAATGCACTAAATATAATAAAGATAAATACTTCAAAAAATTGCAAACATTGTGGGGTGAATTTAAAGATGAATTTTCTGAGAGGAACAAATAAATGGTTGTTTTGGAGGGTGATGAATTAAAAGAGAATCCATGTAAAATATGAAGTGCAAGGGAAGCCATATAAAAAATGAATTGTAGAGAAGCCTCACAATATATTCTCTAAACGGGAGAATTATTTGATACTTGGAATTTGATAGTGTATCACTAAAATAGCTTCAACACATGATGTAAAAACCATTATCATCTATTTTAGGATTGAAATATTTATCTAATAGACATTAAACATTATACAATTATTCAAGAAAAATTTGTTTACATTAACTATATATTTTGTTGTATCCATTCATTATGAATAATTATTTTTCATTTAATGGTTTATATATGTTGATGGTTTATTTTTTGTTTTGTTATGCATTAATCATATCCACTATTTTTTTTATAAACTAATCTACTTATATATTGATATCATATTAAATTTGGTACATTCATGGTTGTTTGAGGCTTGCCAAAATGGACACCAGTCCTCAAAAAAAAATCAACTAGCATATTTATATTGTTTGGGGAAATCCATATACCTCTATAATAAATCGGGTTCAAACCTGGAATGAATAATAAAAAGACAGACAAGTAAAAATTTGAGCTAATACTAAATGGTGACACGATTAAGTATGAGACATTTTCGCTAGGCCAAATTGGCTAGGACTTTCATACACCTTAGCCTTGCCTTTTATGTATTCTCCAAGTGCATCATCCACTATAATTAGGTTGGAGATGGTTTATGGATATCTCAAAGTTCCATCAACCTTGAATATATTATGATCCTTGGCCATATCCCATTTTTTCACCTTGAAGTTGATCCCAAAAGCCACCATGTATAGGACATTAAAATTTGTTTCTAGTTGTATGATCATGTCCAAGGATTATTCCTACTTGTCCTCCTTATCCTCCATGGAAAGAGCAATGAGAGTTTTTGCTAAAAAATAGAATTCTATTGCTAAAAATAATTTCATGTCTCTAGATCTTGAGAATATGGGGTCTAAAACCCAATCTATGAATTCTTTCTTTATTTGATGCTTTGGATTTTACAACCATTTTTCTAAAATCTAATTCATACGCTCATCCATACTTTTCTATGTTTTGGGGATGTACCACTATTGAAAAACTACATGTCCTAGTCTATGGCCCTCTCTACCCCTGTTTGTTGATACCAATGGTGGATCCTCCTATATGGAGGGGGATTAGTTGGTGCTATCCTCTTGGCTCTATGTGCACTAGATTCTGAAACGTTTGTGGTTGTCCTATATTCCATCGTAATCTTAGAGGAGTGAAGGAAATAATAAGGTGACCTTGGAAGAACAATGAACCTAGCCTCCTTATTCTTATCACAATAGGGAAATACTTGTAATTCAAATTGTCCCCCCTCAAGGGAAGGAAACACAATTAGGGCTATAAGAAAGGAAAAACCTAGGATAGGAGAATGAAATAACCTTAGAGAGCTACATGGAGCCAAAATTTCTCTTGAAAAAGAAATCCACACCTATTATTGAAATACCACCCTGACTCATGCCACAACTCAATAGAGAAAGGGGAAACCAATAGGAATAATTTATGAGCCACAAAATACCATGGAGATACCACAGATAAAGAAATAAAAATAAAGAACAAGTCTAGACAAGAAAACCAATAGAGGAGCCTAAAAACCACTACCTTGAAAAGGAAGTTGTGCCCACCCATTGAGGATCTTGAATCATTCCCATAAAGAAGACTCGTTTTTTAAACATTCCTTTACATGTTATGAAAACCATCGCCACTAGGATCCATGATATCCCACTCCTCCCTCATAAAAATTTCCATGTGATTTACCTAGATCACTAAGACATCAAATATTATTTGAAGTGTAACACTATAATAAGGAAGGCCCACTATTTAGTTCAAGGCCTAACTCTCATAATCCCACATTATCTTCATTGATAGAGTAATTAGTTCACTTGATAGATTAGGGAATCTCATAGTCCACCTACCCTCACATCTCCTCATGATTATGAACCTATTGAGACAACACCGCATCACCTGTCCCATGTATGTCATGATATTGTGGAGTGGTGGTCTGACTCACCATGTGCGAGGTTACCTCCCCACCCATTACCACCCCATTTGAGGGATTACAAATTTAATTTAACTACATATTCATGATTTATATATTATCTTATATTTATATTTCTAGTTACGGTTTTTGTATGTAATCCATATTTCAACTCCAAATAAGTTATTGGTATTGGGAGTAGAGAGATTTCTATTTCGAGTTCATATGTTTACTAGAAAAACATGAACCTACAAACAACCTATTTTTTTGCATGACTACCATTATTATGCATGAATGTTTAGTATCGACATTATCATTATTTCATAAGAAAATTTTTACATAGCTCTATGGTTTCCTTATTTGGATTTTAGTGAAATAAAAAAAATTATTAGTTAATTCGAATGGTCAAAGGGTGAAATTTCTTATTTATTTTGGTTCATTAACAATGTATACATAATTTTTAACATTCATCGATGTACACATATATTAGTAGAGTACTAAATATTTTGATCTAAATTGGATCATTATATAATTTGTCATCTATTTTGGTACTTTATGGGTGGAAACATTAGAGGAATTGACTTCTGGGGCCCATTTTTGTGACATGTCTTACTTTGGGGATTTGCAGTCCATAACCTTGTAGAGCCATTTTGAGGAATCAAATGACAATTTTTGGGATTGTGAATTTGTAATCATAGCTCCTATCCCCTTGATGTTATTTTGCACATGAGACATTTCCAACAGTGTGAAAATCACCTCAATTGGCCTTTGTATGTGGAAGCCATTCCTTCCATAAGTTGATCTACAGTGTTCACCACCGTGGTACCAAGTGGATTCCATGAAAGAATAAATGACTCATACATGTGGGTTTAGTCACATGGGAATTTAAATAAGATTCTAGAAGGTCCAAAAATCTTATCAATAATTGAGGGTTAAGGAATGAAAAATTCCTAACCCCAGATGTATATCAGGCTATGTTAAATAGTGGGATGATAAGAGGAGAGTGGGTTCCATTCTTTAGCATTGTACTCATTCCATACTTGAGAACATAATCAAACAATGGGATTGTTGAGCATAACAAAGGATGAAGAAGATTCTTAAAAGTCATTCAGGACACAATATCATTGAAAAATACATAATGAGTTCATGTTAAGACCTAAATAGTGGCACATCACCCATTAATTGGGGAATATTGCATTCATATTTTTATTTGATTTATGCCGGCTTGCTTCGATTAGTTGTAATTGTACCTCCTAGTCTCCTATATATATCAAAGAGACCTTTTCATTTGGAATCATCTTGTAATTGTGGATTCATATGATTTATAAGGAGGTTTCCCCATCAAAGAGGCTTATTATCTGAATTTATCTATTTTTCAAGGAATTGAGTTCTTATTATGATGTTTTTATGCTATTTTGATATTTGGTTCTTAACATTTGGTATCAGATCTAGACAATTCTTGGGACTGGCTTCTTCAAAACAAGTCTTCTTGGAATTTTCGCTACAAATTTTTTTCTGGAAGGTTTAAGGATATAGAATTTCTATGGTGTAGAGGCGACATATAGAGGTAAATTGGGTCCAAATTTCATATCATGTTTCATTACATTTTTGGAGATACATTATGTTCCAGTTAAGGTTTTTGACTAGTCCTAGAACTAGTCTGAAACAAGTCTTTTTGGAATTTTCACTCCCAATTTGTTTCATCTTGGCTTCTAGTTATAAAATTTTTATATTTATAAGGAAGAATAGTGAAGTATAGTGTGTAAAAATTTCATCCCTTTATTCATTGCACTATGAAATGTATTCAATGAGTAAATTAGGGTTTTGGGTTAGTCTAGATTTCAGTCTAAACCAAGTTTTCTTTGGAAAACTATTATATCTGAAGATAAAGACCTAAAAATTAAGTGAGACCTATTCTATTGGTTAGGGTACAGACCTAATTTTTACTGGTACAAATTTCAAGTTCTGAAGTGAAGACAATTACACATGGCAGTCCGTATAAGTTCGCTCTCCTGAAAGGGAATTAAATCAACACATCTTGGGAAAGTTATCACAATATTCTATTGGAGAATACAATCTTGTTCTAACCTGTAGGGTTGGAAATATGAAACATAATGCTACCTCAAGTATAAATTTTATACTTAGAAGGGATGAGATGGCAGAGCTATGATAAAAGAAAGGTCAACTAGCAAAACAATCTTCAAATTAGGGTTTTAAAAGATGTGTTTTTTGTTTTTTGGAAATTTGCATATATTTTGACTAGAAGATCCAATTGGGGTGATTCAAAAAGTGGAATAAAGTGGGATAAAAGGAGTATGACATAAATTTTGGAGAATCTTATGGTTTTTTAGGTACAGATGTATTTCAACATCTTTAAACGTAGGATATGTCGTTAATTGTCAGTGATACAACCTCGGGAGTGTGTGGTTCTTCCACATACCTATAGTATATCAGAATGCCCCTTTCAAATAGTTTCACATTAGAAAATAGTACTATGGAATTTATCTCCCACGTACTTGACGTATATCGAGAGACCCCCTAGAATCATGAGACCAAACGATTAAACCATTTGGCCTTCTTGTTGCTATAGTGCACCGAGAAAAAATCTCATGGAGATCACTCTCTAGTACCTGGGTAGTCAGATAATATGGATAAGGGCATGGTCAAGCCTCTTTAGTCATTTCCCTAAGATATTAGGTTGACTACTATGGTTGGACCCCACACGTATATCAGATATCTATAGAACCTCAAACTCTCTTGTCCGTGAGGAAATCTACCTAATACAATTATAAATTCCTACCTTGTAGTGATACTTGGCCAACATGGCACAAAAAATGAGAACTTCTACACCAAATAATTCCTCAGACAATCCTACTTGGACTTTTGATGAAGGTGAAGAAATGTGCAAGGACATAGATGATTTAGAAAAGAAGGAAGTAACAAAATATGAACTACAAAGGATAATGGATCCAACTGAAGATAAGTTGGAAGCGATAATGGATACTTAGATGGACGGTTTAAAAGGGTATATCATGGAAGGATTAAAAAATTTGCTAATAGAGAGATCACCTGAAAGTGACAACGTATCCCATGAAATTCATGATAAGGAAAAAAGAAAGATGAATCAATATTGGAGAAATTCCAACTTTGGGTTGAAGACCAACCACTTTCCTAAGATCGATATGATGAAGTTTGATGGAAAGGATCCAATCACATGGATACTCCAGATGGAGCAGTTCTTTGATCTACATGTTGTGCCACATACACAAAAGGTACAAATTGTGTCTTTATATTTATAACCTAATAAATTTGTGTGGTATCGATTGATTTGTTCTCACAAATCACTTGTCACTTGGACAATTTTCCTGGAAGAAATGACACCACACTATGAGGATACAAGGAGAAATACCTTCTTCAGCCAATTGATACATCTCAAGAAAAAGGGTTCAATTGCAGAGAATATTGAGAACTTCCAAAGATTGAATACAAAGGTAACAGATATTCTAGATAAGAACCTGATTGATGTATTCATAGGAAGTTTTAAAGATAAAATTCAACATGAAGTTCACCTTTGGGAACCCAAATCATTGGAGAATGTTTTCAGGGTGGAGTGGAATGTTGAAAGTAAAAATATGGCTATGGCTACTAGAAGGATCACTCTTAACATCTATCGAGAGAATAATGTTCCTTCTTCTAAACCACGTCAACCTACAAGGTTGACACTTCAACAATTGGAGGAAATAAAAGAAAAATATTTATGATTTAATTATGAGATCAAGTATAGTAAGGGACATAACTGTGGTGAGAATAAATTATTCTACATAGATTGTGAAGAGGAAGAAGAACAAGAACAAGAACAAGAACCATCTCAAGATGAAAATGTAGAATGGATTTATTCTAAACAGTTGAATCCCACCATATTATGTAATGCATTGGCTAGAATTAGCACTCCTAAAACCCTCAAGATCGAAGGATATATCAAAAATAAAAAGGTAATAGTCCTAATTGATTCTCGTACTACTCATAATTTCATTCACTATAAATTAGCCAAAGATATCAATTGATTTATATATCTAGCACCAAAGTTTCAAGTAATGATTGAAAATAGAGGAACTATCAATTGTGTTGATTAATTGGGTTGGTTGTAATTGATTTCAAACCTTGAAGTAATTCTGGTAGAAATTTTTTGTATCCCCAATAGTATGATTAAGGAAGTTCAATTTGATTGATGTATAATTGTATGTAGTTTAATATATTTGTAGGTAAGACTATTTTAAATGGATATTAAATGTCATGCCATTTCCAGTGATATGCGAAATGTCACATAACATCTCACGGTTAGAGACTTATCATCTGGTGAAGTGGATAACCCTCATGAGTTATCTAGAAGGTCAAAGAAGTCAAATTAATTCTAGAAGCTCATAGAAGAAGTTGACTAGCCAAGTGGGTGAAACTACGAGTTAGTCATGGGTTAAGTTGTTGCAATAAGAAAATAATTAAAAATAATTTAGTTGCAACTAGAAGTCGAGAATTTAATATTTGTAGAAAAGTGAGTTAGAAGTGGACAAGCGATTAGAAGTGTGTTAGCCCTAAAATAAGAAAAGGGGTTTAAGTTGGTTAGAAGGAGAGAGAAAGGATCTCCCACTAGCACCTATTGAATATCGTTGAATATATATTTTTTGAAAGGTTATTTTAAAAGGTATTATTGATAGAGAAAAGTGTGGCAGGAAAAGTGTGACAGAAAAAGTGCAGTAGAAAAATCGTGGCAGGAAAACTATGGCATAAAATGTGTAGACGGAAAAGTGCGACAGAAAAAGTGTGGCACAAAAGCCACGATAGAAAAAGTGCGGCAGAAAAATCGCAACAGCAGAATGCTACAAGAAGACAAATGGTTTTCATATGTGTAGTGTTGAATTTATGAATTTGGTTGAGAGTTTTCCTAGTAAATCTGTTGGATTCCCTCGTGGAAGTTTAGGGCTTGTTGTAGAGTTGATCTAAGTTAGATCTACTGAAGTTTAGTATTGGTTCATGTTTGAGGGATTTTGGTTGAGGTATGTTGGTGAAGTTATTGGTACAGATGGAGGTTGTATAATAGTGAGGTTCTAGCACATGACTTGAGGTATAGATTTATGGTATAGTGTTTGAGGTATATGTGATCAGATTAGATTGGTTGATGAGTATACCGTGACAGGTTTCTCAGTGAAAAATTTGACAGAACAGGTTGTGACAGTGACATATTTAGTTTCTACATTTGGCACTTATATTTCAGGGTGGTTGGATGGGGCAAGGATAGGTGGTTGTAGCCACCTTCTAGTTGGGAGAACATAGGGGGTTGTAGCTAGAGAATTGGGGAGTTGGATATTCCCTCAGGTTGTAGCGTGAAAATAGGGGGTTGGAGCCTCCTTCCATTTGTAGCTAGAAAACAAAGGAAGATGGTGCTTCCAATGAATGTAATTCTTAAAGGAAAATGTAATTCTACCACATTGGGTTTCCACATAAAAAATACTTATGTACTTTGTATGTGTATGTTTGTTCATTTTTTCATGGTTTATTTACGCTTTACTTATTGGATTATAATTCTATATTGATCATAAAGATAAATAACACTTTCATATTGTGGTTAAAAGGATTAAAAATATATATTATGGATTCACCCCCCCAGTAATCGAACAAATTGCTCAGGAAAATGCCATAAGATCAATCTTACTATGGGTTGATATGTAATGAATATTCCAATGATTTCTATACCCATGGATGATGTTGATGTCATACTAGGAGCCCAATGGTTAAAACCATTAGGAACAATGGATTTTAATTTTCAAGAACTTTTCATGAAATTTTCATTGGAAGGAAAGGAGATTGAGTTAAGGGGTATCATAGGGAAACAAATTTGTGCCAAACTATCCAAATTTTTCTATGGGGTGAAGGAGGTAGAGTATTTGGGTGATATTGTATCTCATGAAGGTGTCAAGGTAGACCCTAACAAGATTAATGCCATGATGGATTGGTCGATTCCAAAAACATTGAAGAATCTCAGAGGATTTTTGGGTTTGACAGGTTACTACCGCAATTTTGTTCGGAACTATGGAATAATAGTAGCATCTTTAATGACATTAACTAATAAGGATTCATTTTCATGGACTCCAGAGACAACTCAATCTTTTGAAAAAACTAAAGAGGCAATGTGAAAATATCTTGTCGTGACCACACCCGACTTCAAAAAATCCTTTATTGTGGAATGATATGCCTCTAGAAATGGCATTGGTGTTGATGTAATGCAAGAAGGAAGGCCCCTTTCTTTTGAAAGTTGGGCACTCAAGGGAAAGGACTTACACAAACCCATTTATGAAAAAGAAATTATGGAAACACTTCATGCATTGAAGCAATGGAGCCCTTACCTAATAGGTAGTCACTTCAAGGTAAAAACATATCATGACATCGTTAAATACTTCTTGGAATAAAAATTATCTTCAGAAGAACAACAAAAATGGGTGACTAAGATGTTGGGTTATGATTTTGAAATCATATAAAAAAAATGGAAGAAAAATGTTGTGGCAGATGTGTTGGCCCTTGACCAAGTTTTGGGAGATTCTTGGTAATGTTGACCTATTTGGGACTTTGATAGCTTGTCGAAGGAGGAGCACAAATTGAAGAAGATATCATAGGATCTCGACCCCTTTTTGGGTCCCTTTTGGGTTTTGGGGAATATGTAATGGTATTGGGATGTCGGCCCATGGTTTTTCCCATGTTTAGGCCTATTTTGTAATATATAAATAGACGCCTAGGCTAGATAGAAGAGGAAATGCATCTATGTGATGTGAGACCAATTGTGTTGAGTGCTAGAAGCTAAGTGCTAGTGTGGATTGTAAGGGCTTTGTGACTGCTGTGAGAGACTTGTAGAGCTAAGTGAAATTGGTTGTAACATACTATGGAAGGCTTTGTGTTGTAACGCAAGGATGAAGGATCTACCGAGCTACGTAGATCTTTGTCCTAAGAGGAGTAGGGTTTTGAGGCTCTATGCTTGTAACCGATTGACTGAAGACAATAAAGAATATGAGTTGGTGGATGTATCTCGTGGGGGTGAACCATGTAAATATTCTGTTATGTTGCTTTATGCCTTGTCTTGATGTGTTCAAATGTTATTTGCTAAGTACTTTGATATGTTTAGATAGATCTACTTATGCTTTCTGCTTATGATATGCGAGAATGTTAGACCTAACTTTTATGGATGTGCTTAGCGCTTTCTTCTACTAGATCTAATCCATTTGTTTTTGCTAAGTCCTTAATGAAATTAGATTAGTGCGAATGATGTGATGCTTTGTTCTATCTATGCAATAGTTATTGGTTGAATATTGATGAACTATTGATGCTAAGTGCTATGTTAAGTATTATAATCATAGATATGTGTCCCAACTAAGGTTGCAGACACTTGAGTCCTGCAACCACCCCTGCCTCTACCTCGGGTGAGACTTTATCTACTTCGTAGGTGTTGCCGAAAGGGCCGATAGTTAGGGTTTTTTTGGTGTGTTTTTGTAGTGTTGAACCCTGGGTCTGCCCCTATTCCAACAAATGTTTCCGTTGTTGGGACCTGAAGTTTTGATTGTTGGGAATCGAGAAAGAAGAAGCTTTGTGCAAGGATTCATCCTAAAGTTGTGAAAGCTCTATGCATAGATCTCTCGCCCTAGTGCGGAGTATTCTACTTGATTTATAAATCTTTGTGATAAAATAAAGAAGCCCAATCTGAAGAAAAGAAGTCGGATCTGAAGGAGAGAAGTAAGATCTGGAAGATTTTGTTCTCTAAGAAAGGTAAAAGTGAGAATTTATGATTAAAAGAGGTAAGATCTACAAGCTCTGTGCTCTCATAAAGGTAAGAATAGTGAAAAGTTTTAGATATGGAAGCTTTGTGCTCTGTAGAAGTAAGATAAGTGGAAATTTTTGTTTATAAGAGTATGGATGTAGGTATGTTTAATAGAGTTTGTCCTAGTTTGAAAACTAGGGTATTAATAGATGAAAGAAGGTTTGATATGAGTAGATCTGATAAGAATAGTCAAAGATATGTTATACCTATGCATAGAAAGAATGTTTGGACTAACAAATGGATGCAGGATCCTAGAGAGAATTTGTTGCAGGTTAGCTCCTATGCTCCTAGCACGCAGTACAAGATAAGTTGGGGATCATTTAGAAGGAAGAGAGGATTAACCCTATGTTACAGTCACAGAAGATTGGGACATATAGCTAAGGAATGCCCAGGAAAGAGACCTAGTTGTCTTTGTTGCAAGGCTATAGATAATGAAGTGTTGGATTTCCCTAGAATGATTGCTAAAGTTGAAAAAATGAACCTGAATCAAGAAAACCCTAAGGAAGATCTAAAAACTATGGTCAAACTTTAGAAAGAATCCAGAAAGGTATTGCTACAGATGAAAGAAACATTGAATAACTACCATGATGCAGACCCCCAAACCCTCGGGTCAAGGTCTGCTCAAGATCAATCTAATCTTCCCTTGAGTCTAATTGACTCTTTGATTTCCCCTTGGGGAATACCACACACACTCACTGGTGTATCCACAATTCCTTTTGAGTATGCTCCATCGGATCAAGCCACAAAGTACCACTCAAATATTTCTTTCCCAGTAAGGTCGCACCCTTCACTGAACCGAGACTTGGGGTTTCACGATTTTGTGATCCCTATTGTTGAGAGTTTCCGTCTCTATGACTCTCGAAACCTCAAATTTTGAGTTCCGACACATTCAAAAAAGGTTGGTCTCTCAATAGGCTATCGGGGTTTCAAACTTCGTGAATTCGCAAATCTAGATACAAGGCTCCCAACTCTTCGACCTCTAAACCCCGAAACCATCAACAAGGTTTGACTTCGCTTATTGACAAAGACATGCCACCTATCTACTCCAACTCTTTCTATCCCTGACGTGGACTTCAACCACCTATCAACCACACGATTTCCACTAAGAAAATGTGCCACGTGTGGCACGAGCCTCAACCAATACGATGACCCACTTTGCTCCTGGCTTCTGGGTATTGAGAGTTCAGAACTCTCGATCCTAAAGAATTGACTCCTCTAATCCCTGACTCCCGCAGTGCCGAAATCCCAAAATTCCACACCAACTCCTATCACAACTCACGACTTCAAGACTTTTGTTCCCATGTACTCAACTCCTTGTCGTCGAGAACCCCAAAATGCCGAAATGATCTGACGGCTTGTACAAAGCACAATCAATGGTCCATGTTGATTCTCACCTCTTAAAGGGTGGATTCATCCAGTGCTTAATCTCCTAACAACTTCACCAGATCCCATAGTTCTTTCGACTTGTGAGTTCTCCACAAAGAATTTTGACCACTCGTTTACTCTTGGACAGCTTCTGCGAAATAAACCAATGTTCTTTGTTTGAACTTGGCTCCTACAAAGAATCTCTACTCTGTCTCCTTCTGAAGTACTTAAATCCCCGACTTCCTTTGAAGTGTTAAGGGGTTATCTCTCCTAAGATTTCACCTACAAATCAGACCTATGAAAGTTTCTTGCTCGCACTCCTTGTGGAAAACTTTCAAATCCTTATGGGTATTTGATATTTCGACCTTGTGCACTCCTTGCAACAATAGTCCTTCAACTCTCTCCTTGGTTTGTATGGTCTAAGATTTCAAATATCCTACGCACACCTTAAATGGCTTCTATGCTTCACCTGCACTCCTACTGAAATGAAAACAATGATATCCCTCATGAGCTTTCAGAGATAAACTTTGAACCTTTGTCAATGCACTCCTTGCAGACTCTTCACTGCACTGCTTCCAGGAACTTCTCTCACTCAGGAAGAGAAACAATTGAAACTCATTATCTCTTTCTCTCAAACTTCAAACATTCAACATGAAATCATATATACACACAACATTAAGTGATTGTATAACAGAGAGAATAAAAGAACCATAATCATACTATTCACCATGTATAAACAAAAAACATCATAACACCATGAATTTTGATTCAAAGCTTCATTCATTAATCCAAAGCTCCTGTACATGGACTTCTCCTCTACAACTTTATTCTTATGTATGGTAATGATACAATCCTCTCATCATACAATAATACCAAAATGAGGGTGTCTATATCCGTTTTCCCTCTTGCTCTTATAAACTGTCTAATCTATCCTTCAAACCTATCTACTTTCATTAACTACACATAAATGCCTTAACTTTCTACAGATGAGAGTGACTCTCTCATGATCTGTTTACAATGTGTAAGTACGATTTCCCTTTAACCATTACATTAATGTTTCAAAAACATTTCAAAACATGAGAAAATGTGTGTTGCGCTTTCTAACTATTCTTTCGCCTCCATGCTTGCTTGATTGCTTACGATGCTTCTGCATCATACTCCCTCACTTGAAAATTTTCATGAAATCATGTTCATGAGCTCTTGCATGGTGTGTCCATGCTTCTGAATTTTTGCTCCATCTTCCCAGCTGGCATCTTCAACTGGATGTCCCTTCCATTTGATCAAGTATTCAAAATACTCTTTTCTCCTGGTCTTCTTGCTAACTCTTTTGTCAATTATTCTTTCCATCTGTGGATTTTTAGCTACAGGCATTTGTTTTGTCCATTGGACCTCCTTCTCTTCACCTTCTTCTCATGCTTCTTCACCTTTGTAAGGGTACAAATCTGCAACATTGAATATTGGCGAAATTCTGATCCCATCGGTTAATTCAATCTCATATGCATTTGACCCAAATTTATTCATGACCCTGCATGGCCCAATCTTTTTCATTTTCAATTTGTTATACGTTCCCCTTGGGAACCTTTCCTTCCTCAGATGTGCAAGAATCAGATCACCAACTTAAAATTGAAGTCCTCGCCTATGTTGATCTTCTCTGCACTTACATTCTTGACTCTAACTTTGCAATTGCTCCTTAACTTGACTGTGAAGTTCCTTCATTGCTTCTGCAAAGTCTTCTGCACTAACACTTCTGAATTCTGATTGCTCTGAATCTTTCAATTCAAAAACTCCCCTTGGGTGCATTCTATATACAATCTGGAATGGGCTCTGTCTGGTTCTCCTATTGAGTGAGTCATTATAAGAAAATTCCACTTGTGGTAGAATGTGATCCCACTGACTATGGTGTTCAGTCACTAATCTCCTCAACAAATCCCCCAAGCTTCTGTTTAAAACTTATGTCTATCCATCTGTTTGAGGATGATACACTGAGCTAAATGATAAAATTGTCCCCAACTTCTTCCATAGAGTCCCCCAAAAGTGTCCCATGAACTTGGTATCTCGATCAGACATGATACTCCTTGGCAAGCCGTGAAGTCTGACGACTTCTTTGAAAAACAGGTTCGCAATATGAGTTGTGTCGTTGGTTTTCTGGCATGGTATGAAATCTGCCATTTTTGAAAATCTGTCTATCACCACAAAGATTGAATCACATCCTCTTTGTGTTCTTGGCAGTCCCAATATAAAATCCATGCTAACTACGTCCCACAGCCTCTCTGGTATGGGTAATGGCTGATATAACCCTGTGTTCTTCCTTTTCCCTTTTCTGTGCTAACAAATTCTACATATGTCCACAAATCTCTTAACATATGTCCTCATCCCTAGCCAAAAATATGCGCCATTCAACTTTGAGAATGTTTTTTCATGACCGATATGTCCAGCCAATCCTCCACTGTGTTTTTATTTCAATAGATTCTCCCTCATGGAGCATTTTGGAATACATAGTTGATTGCCCTTGAATAATAATCAATCCTGGATCATATATTCAGTCCACTGTCTTCTGTCCCTGAGAACTGCATTCTTAGATGCTTCATATTCTTCCTTAAAATCTGGATCATCCCTATACATTTCTTTGAGGTTATCAAAACCCAAAGTTTTGACTTTGAATTCCTACATAAGAAAACATTTCCTACTCAAAGCATCGACAACTTTGTTAGCCATTCCAGAAATATGATTAATTACAAAAGTAAAATGATGCATGTATTCAACCCATTTATCATGCCTTTGGTTCAACTTCTCTTGTTGAGTCATTAATTGTAAAGCATGGTTATCACTATACAAAACAAACTCTTTAGGAACCAAGTAGTGTCTCCATTTCTTCAGTGCTTGTATGACCGCATAAAACTCTTTTTCATACATGGAGTACTTAACCTTCACTTCATTCAGTTTCTCACTGAAGTATGCGATCAGCCTATCATCTTGGCTCAAGACCACTCCTATTGCATATCCACTTGCGTCACACTTGACCTGAAATGTCTTGCTAAAATCTAGAAAAACCAGAATCGGATGCTTAGTGATCCTTTTCTTCAGCAGGTTGAAACTCTTCTCTGCTTCTTTTGTCTAGTGAAAATATTTGTTTCTTTTCTTCACCGTATCCATCATTGGTGCGCTAATTCCACTGAAATTTCAGATGAATTTCCTGTAGAAACTTTTCAATCCATGGAAGCTTTGAACTTCAAATAAATTCTTTGGCAATGGCCAATTCTTAATTGCATTCACCTTTTTCGGATCCATCTTCAACTCATTTGCAGAGATAAAAAAAACCCAAATAAATGAGCTATGTCCTCATAAATGATGATTTCTTCATGTTAATCGACAATATGCCTTGTTGTAACCTTCTCATCACTACAGCTAAATGCTTCAAGTGTTCTGCTTCAATCTTGCTGAAAATCAATATATCATCAAGATATACAATGACAAATTTCCCTATGAAATTCTTCAGGACTTCATTCATCAATCTCATGAAAGTATTGGGTGCATTGGTTAAGCCAAATGGCATGACAATCCATTCATAAATCCTTTCATTCGTCTTGAATCTTGTCTTCCATTCATCACCTTCTCTCATGTGAATTTGATGATATCCATTTTTCAAATCAATCTTTGAAAAAAATATTCCTCCACTCAAGAAATCCATCAAATCATCCATCCTTGGCAATGGAAACCTGTATCTAATGGTAATCTTATTAATCGCTCTTGAGTCTGTACACATTCTCCAGCCTCCATCTTTCTTTAGGCTGAGTATTGTTGGAACAACACATGCACTCAAGCTCTCTCTAATCAATCCTTTGTCCATTAAATCCTGGACCTGCCTCTTGACTTCTTCATTTTCCTATGGCATTAACCTATATGCTGATTTATTTGGTAAAATGGATCCAAGTATAAGATCAATGTCATGACTTATACTTCTGATAGGTGGCAATGAATGAGGTAGTTCGTCCACTACTATATCAGCGAACTCTTCCAACAACTTTTGGATTTCCTCTGATAAATCATCCACTCTTGTACTGGTCAAAACAATTCTAGTCTTCCTTACCACAATAAATTGTGTCTCTTCCTTCTTCTTAACCTCATTAAGAAGTTCCTTCCCACTCATGATAAGTACAGTGTTTCTTACCTCTAGCTTCACTTCCATCTCCTTGATCGGCAGCAACATGTGAGTCCTCCTATTTTTCTCCAGGGTGTATGTGTTCTTGCTCCCATCATGAACCACATTCCTATCATATTTCCATGCTCTACCCAACAATAGATGAAAAACATCCATGGGAATGACATCACATAATATTTCATCCCTATATCCTCCTACTTTAAATTCAACTAAACATTGTTTAGTGACATTTACTTGATGTCCTTTTTGTAGCCATAGAACTCTGTATGGGCTTGGATGTATGGCAGTCTCTAGCTCCATCTTTTCTACGATATCTGTAGAAATGAGATTGTATGTGCTACCACTATCCACGATGACTTTGCATACACTATCTTTTTTCTTGAAAGTAGTTCGAAACAGACTATTCCTTTCGGCTGGGTTCTCTGCTTCCTTCTCTTGCTTTAAGAGAACTTTCCTCATCATCAAGGTTCTTCTGCCCTTAGCATCCTCTACCTCAAAATTTCATCCTTGAGCTTTGGCAATGTGAGTTTCACCACCTTCCTTCTTTCTATCTGGACACTCATAAGATTTATGTCCATTTTTCGCACAGACAAAACATTTCACCTTGCCTCCTCGACCTCTTCCTCTTCCTTTAGCTCGAGGAAAGGCATTTCTATCAGCATACTACCCTCTCTATGAGCTTCCTCCTCTCTCATGCTGATTTTGAGGTTTCTTCCCCTCTCCTTTAGATTTCTGAGTCCTGTCTGGGACAATTGTTTTGCCTCTGGCTTGACTTCTGCCTCGACCTCTTTAACCTTGCTTTCAACTCATCTTCTCTTCATCTTTCAGAGCCATCTGATAAGAATCTTCTATAGTTCGAAGGATTATCATGCTCATCTCATCTTGAATGTCATATCTTAGACCATTCATGTATCTGGCAACCTTTTCATCATCGTTTTCCCGATGACCTTCCCTGATGTTAATATTGTAGAATTCTTCAATGTACTCATTCATTTTCATCATCTTCTGTCTCAAGTTCTGCATCCTCCGAAACAAAGTGATTTGATAATCCTTGGGTATGAATTTGGATTTTATCTTCGCAACCATTCTATCCCAACTTTTGATTTTCTGCTTCCCTTTGCAACATCTGTCAGCCTGTAGTTCATCCCACCATAAAGTTGCATTCCCTTTAAGTCTAGTGAAAGCATGTTTGATCTTCTTGTCTTCCTCTACATCCTCATAGTCGAAGTACTTATCCAGAGCTCTAATCCAGTCTAGAAGCTCTTCAACATCCAAGTTTCCCTCATACATGGGAATTTCCATCTTTTCCCTGGCACCTATCCTCGCAACAGCTCTGAAAAGGTGTTCATCAGTAGCATCCTTGACTACAACTTCTTCTCCTTGTCAAGCTTCATTTTCAATTTTAGCCTCACTGAAATCCCCAATGTCAACTGTGTGTATCTGTGTTGTCTCCATGGCATCAAGCCTAGCATGTAGTTTGCGCATTTCTCTTTCCATTGCGGGATCAGGCATCGCCACTGGCCTATCTCTTATTCTCGGTCGCATGGATGAGAAATATTTTTTTTCTCCTCTCTCTTCCTCTATCTACAATATACAAACAAAGTCAATCTTTGATACCACTTTGACGCAAACCCCCGAACCCTCAGGTCAAGGTCCACTTAGAATCAATCTAATCTTCCCTGAAGTCTAATTGACTCTTTGAGTTATCCTTGGTGAATCCAGCACACACTCACCGGTGTATCCACAGGTTCTTTTGAGTATGCCTGACAGGATCAAACCATAAATCACCACTCAAATATTTATTTTCCAGTAAGGTCGCGCCCTTCACCAAACCGGGACTTCGGGTTTTGCAATTTCGAGATCCCTGTTGTTGAGAGTTTTTGTCTCTACGACTCCTGAAACTAAAAATTCCAAGTTATGATACATTCAACAAAGGTTTGTCTCTCAATAGGCTATGAGGGTTTCAAACTTCGCGACTTCGCGAATCCGGATACAAGGCTCCTAGCGCTTCGACCTACGAACCCCGAAACCGTCAACAAGGTTTGACTTCACTTATTGACAAAGACACACCACCTATATACTCCAACACTTTCTATCCCTAATGTGGACTACGACCACCTATCAACCACACAATTTCCACTAAGCATATGTGCCATGTGTGGCATGAGCCTCATCCAATAAGACCACCCACTTTACTCTTGGCTTCTCGGTATCGGGAGTTCAGAAATCTTGATCCCAAAGTGCTAACTCCTTAGATCTCGGACACTTGAAGTGATGAAATATCAAAATTCCACACCAACTCCTATCGCAACTCGCAAATTCAGGACTTTCGTTCCCCTGTACTCAACTCCTTGTCATCGAGAACCCCAAAATGTCGAAATGATCTGACGGCTTGTATAAATCATGATCAATGGTCCATGTTGATTCTCACCTCTTTAAATGTGGATTCATCTAGCACTTAATATCCTTGCATCTTCACCAGATCCCACGATCCTCCCCACTTCATGAATTCTCCACAGAGAATTATGACCGCTCATTTACTCCTGGATAGCTTCTGCGAAATAAACCAATGTTCTTCGTCTGCACTTGGCTCCTGCAAAGCAGCTTCACTTTGTCTCCTTCTGAAGTACTTAAATCCCTAACTTCCTTTGAAGTGTTAGGGGGTTATCTCTCATGATCTTTCACTTACAACTCGGACCTCCTAATGGTTCTTTCTCTCACTCCTTATGTAAGACTTTCAAATCCTGCTAGGTATTTGATCTTTCAACCCTGTGCACTCCTTACAATAACATTCCTTCAACTCTCTCCTTGGTTGATACGGTTTAAGATTTCAACCAGCCTACACACACCTTGCATGGCTTCTGTGCTTCGCCTACACTCCTACTGAAATGAGAACAACGGTATCCCTCCTGAGCTTTCATAGATAAACTATGAACCTTTGTCAACGCACACCTTGCAGATGCTTCACTGCACTCCTTGCAAGAACTTCTCTCACTTAGGGAGAGAAACAATTGAAACTCATTCTCTCTCTCTCTCAGAATTCAAACATTCAACATGAAATCATACATACACACAACATTAAGTGATTGTATAACAGAGAGAATAAAACAACCACAAGCATACCATTCACCATGTATAAACATAAAACATCATAACACCATGAATTCTGATTCAAAGCTTCATTCATTAATCCAAATCTCCTGTACATGGACTTCTCCTCTACATCTCTCTTCTTTTGTATGCTAATAATACAATCCTCTCATCATACAATAATACTAGAATGAGGGTGTCTATATCTATTTTCCCTCCTACTATTCTAAACTGTCTAATCTATCATTCAAACCTACCTACTTTCATTAGCTATGTATAAATGCCTTAACTTTCTATAGATGAGAGAAAATCGCTCATGATCTGTTTACAATATGTAAGTATGATTTCCCTTTAACCATTACATTAATGTTTCAAAAACATTTCAAAACGTGAGAAAATGCATGTTGCGCTTTCCAGCTATTCTTTTGCCTCCACGCTCACTTGATTGCTTATGATTCTCCTGCATCACACCAACATGTCAGCTTATTAGAGATCTTCAAAGAAAAAGAATGCATTGAAGAAAGAATAGGAGACTTCTACATTAATTGTGTTCTATATGAGGAAGCACAAGTGAATATCATGACAGAAAGAACTTGGGAAGCTATAGGGAGGCCTGCTATGGCTCCCTCATTAGGAGGAATAGGGTTATTCATAAGGAAACTCATAAACCTATGTGGAAGGCTCACCCAGATACCTATGAACGTTAATCGAACTTCACAGAAGCCAAATTAGAGATTATTAAATTTGTTGAAGACGGTGCCCCATTTACCATGTTACTAGGAAAACCTTGGATTATTAGAGATCAATTCAGAGGAAAGGAAGAAGAATAAGTTTTGGAGCAGAAGAAACAAGAGTTAAAAGATTTCATGACCAGAAGGATCAGACACTTGATTGAATAATAGGAGAGAAGATCAAAGCTATTTAACACCATCAACCCAAATTTCAAAGCTGAGAGAACACTAGAGGATCCACAAAAGACTGAAGTACCTACCCCAGACAAAGAAGGGGTATTATCCAAGAAGATTAGGGAAGAATTTCAACATCACAAAGTAACAATGATCAAACAAGATAAGAATCAGAATGGAAAAAGAACTACCAAGATGAAGCTCACTGGAAAGAAGGCTAGAAAGCTAAGTAAGAAGAGATTTAAGTTTGAAAAGTTGCAGAAGGTTCCAAAGGGAACTTCACAAATAGAAAATTTGCAGAATTGGAGCTTCATCGGGATATCAGAACAACAACACATGGCACTTTTCCATGACAAAGAAATATGGTCATTGAAATACCATTCGATCAACGCTCCGAATGGGCAGAAAGGAAATTACGGTTTGTCATTAGACCATTGGACCACACCATAACGGATCGAACAAGAGTTAATGGAAGCTCATACCCATTGCAAGCGAACTGTTGTCGAGTTAACTATTTATCCCATCGTTCCATGTACCAAGAACACTTTTTCTAATTGAGAATTTGATCCCATAGACTAAGATGAGTATATACAATGATCATCACTCTCTTTCTCTCTATCTTAGTACTATGTCTAAGTTGTTCCCCGAAACTGTGATTTTTCACCTCGAGTATGTATGTCGGAAGAATTAAGCATCGTAGAGAAAGCTATCGAAGATTTTTTTATCAACTTGATGACTAAGAGAGTCATGTCGATGTCTAAAGGTATCCAGGATTCATCCACAAGAACAATGCAAGCATCTCCATCCACTACTCAAGTCGAACCATCCCAACCAGCAGATGAAAAGCGAACCAAGCACAGAGATGATCTTATGAATGCTAAGTTGATTCCAAGCATATTGCTCACCTACCTACTGCGTCTGAGTGGTGAAATCAATCAAGACAGTGTGCCCATAGAATCTGAGTACACTTTTTTCACTACATACCTCCGATGGGGATACGCGCAGTTCATGCAGATCAAGAAAATATTGCAGCACTGAATTTTAGTGACTTCAACCTTGGTGACAGGAAGGTCTACAACATTATCTCCCCACATAAGTACCTGACCAGAATAAAGGGAAATAATTTGAAGATAGTTCCCCAGTCATGGACTAAGAACCTCGCGCAATCCACACTACTCAATGTCCTGAAGATTCCTCACTTCAGAAGGCACCAAGAATTTAATGCATGCATCAAGCTAGGATTTTCCTATTAACATGGTGGATACTTGTGGTTAAACCATCGTATCATAGTGGATCCAACATTGATCAATTAGATCATAGGGCTAAGTATGCACTGCCCTGACCCACAAGATTTCTACCCTAGAAAAGCCATGGACCGTGCTCTCGCAAAAAGGATCAAGGACACTTATGGAGATCTCAAGAAAGGAATGTAAGGCTACAAGGTAGCCTCTATCTACAGCAGTGTAATGTGCCTATCTTATCAATTGATCGCAATCAAGTTAGTCCACAAGAACCGACCCACCCAAGTGACTAGTTTTGTAGTTGACCTCAGAGGGAAGTGCACAGAGGGCCTACAAATGAATTGGGAAAAGTACCTAGTGAACCAGTTGGAACTGGACTGTAGGGAAGCACAAGATCAGGGATATGAATTCCACTTCAGGTGACTTTTGATCCTGATCACTTTCATCGCCTGGGAGATGCAAGAAGGATCGACCTTCTTAGAGATCGATCCCTTTCAACCTCTGGCCACAAAGTTCATAACACTGTGGTATTATAGTGACATGAACAAGCAATAGAAGTCAAATGTCATGTTCCATACCTATTACAACCAGTTGAAGACAACCATCCAGTTCGAGCCTCGCATCATGTTGAATACTCTCCACAGGTTTCAACCTTTAATGAAATTTAGCACGGACTTCCATTTAATTTATATTACAACACGTGCTGACAAGCACAAGCAACAACTTCAATCTTACTACAAGTTGACAGAGGAGGACTTAGAAGAGATTACTAAATACTGGTCAGCATACCTCCTCATTCCAGTAGATCATATAGAGATGTCTAACATTAATATTCTAGAAGTAGTGCATGATACACCTAGACCCAACAAGACAAAGAAAAATGAAGAATCCCAAGACGTAAGCAGTACCCTAGCAAAGAATGCTTCCATATAACCTAAGAAAGGAGGATATGGTGAAGATATATATGGCACAGAATTTGAACAGAAAAAAGGTGAGGTTACACTGCCTAGAGATGAGGAGGATCCCTCGAAGAAAAGGAAGGTTTCCCCCCAAAGCCTTCTTCCCAGAAGAAATCAAGAACATCTATGACCAACATCCAGACTACTCTCACCTCAGATGAATTTTATTTCATTGTAGCAGCATGGAATGATGCTTAGCTGGAGATAGCAGAGAAGCAAGATGCTCAGCAAGAGGAGATATACAACTACAAAAACTCATTGAAGATTTGGAGCTACGCACATTGCCCGAGACCCCACAAGATGTAAGAGACCAAAGGGAAGAAACTACCCGGAGCATAGTTGAGAGATTGAAGGATATTTTTGGGGATTGCAAGCAGCTGAGTAATCGCAGTGCCCAAACATATGAGAACCTCATTGAAAACCTAGAATTACAGGCACTAGAGTCGTATCTCCAGCAAGTAAAGTAACATGCGGACACACTACAGGAGTAGCTAAAGGCCCTGTCGGTTGTAGACAGAATGAAGAGATCTCAAGAACAATGCACCACCCAGCAGCATATCCATACGATCCAGAGAAAAGTTATGGAAATAACTCAATGGCTCCAACCTGTTTAAGATAACTCCTATCAGTTGTTTACAGAGGTTGAAAGTTGAGGAGCAGAGCTAGAACAAGTTGTCACCATAGCAGAACAATGCCTAGAAGGGCCAGTGAATGATGTAGTGATCCAGAAGTTCACCAAGTAAGAAATCATAGAAAAGAAGCAGGTCAAAGTAGCTCAAGCCAAGCTCAAGGCATTTGATGCAAAACTAGTCAGACCAGAGTGTCTGAAGGTGAGTCATAGGTGAGTGTTGGGGACATGTTGGCCCTTAACCATGTCTTAGGAGAATCTTGGTCATGTTGACCTATTTTGGGACTTCGACATCCTGTCGAAGGAGGAGCACAAGACGAAGCAAAGATCACGAGATCTCGGCCCCTTTTTGGGTCATTTTTGGGTTTTGGGGAATATGTAATGGTATTGGGACATTTTCTCATGGGTTTACCCATGTTTAGGCATATTTTGTAATATATAAATAGACACCTAGGCTAGATAAAATAGGAAATGCATCTACGTTATGTGAAACCGGTTGTGCTAAGTGCTAGTGTTGATTGTAAGGGATTTGTGCCTACTATGAGAGACTTTCAGAGATAAGTGCAAGTGGTTGTAATAGACTGTGGAAGGATTTGTGTTGTAATGCAAGGAACAATGATCTAGCGAGCTGTGCAGATCTCTGTCCTATGTGGAGTAGGGTTTTGAGGCTCTGTTCTTGTAATTGATCGACTGAAGACAATAAAGAAGAAGAGTTGGTGACATAGCCCCAGGGTAGGGGTTAACCACGCAAATACTGTGTTATGTTTCTTTGTGCCTTTTCTTGATGTGTTCACATGTTATTTGCTAATTACTTTGATATGTTTAGATAGATATACTTATGCTTTGTTCTTATGATATGTGAGAATGTTATATCTGACTTCTATGAATGTTCTTAGTGCTTTATTCTGCTAGATCTGATCCATCTATTTGTGCTAAGTTCTTAATGATATTAGATCAATGTGAATGATGCAATGATATGTTCTATCTATGTAGTAGCTATTGGTTGAATATTTATGAACTATTGATGTTAAGTTCTTTGTTAAGTATTATAATCACATATCTGTGTCCCAGCTAAGGTTGTAGACACTTGAGTCCTACAACCACCACTGCCTCTACCTTGGGTGAGACTTCATCTTCTTCATAGGTGTTTCCTAAAGGGTCAGTAGTTAGGGTTTTGTTGGTGCGTTGTTGTAGTGTTGAACCCTGGGTCTACCCATATGCCAACAAGATGCACTCTCAAGAAAGCATGATGTTGAGGCCTTTCGTTGTGCTATCGCAATCATCCAACCTGATTTAATAAAAATAAGAAAGGGATTATTGGAAGAATGATGAAAAAGTAGGGACTCTCATTCAATGGTGGCACTCAATATTTTTGAAAACCTATCATAGGATCAAGAAGGAATTTTTTTGGGATGTCCTTAAAACTGATGTTCAAAGGTTTGTGGTAGAATGTTTTGTTTTCCAACAAGATATGGTGGAAACAATTAATACCCCAAGTCTTTTACAACCTATTGAAGAGAAATCCCCCTGTAGAAAAGTGGATTCTCTCAAAGTCCCTAGACTAATAAGACCAAGACAGAAAGTGCTTAACATGGACATTGACTTCCTTTTGCATCTAATCAAGCTAATGAATGAAAGAGAAAGAGAAAAAAATATGTACCTTATGAACGACGTTTGTCCTTGCAAAGTCCAGGATGAGCCTCGATCTTGAGCTCCTTTATAGGTCCTGCAAAGAAAACAAAGGTACAAAGGACTTACTACTCTACTGAGATTAGCTCAAACATAGATCCATCTACTGTAGACAAACTTATATGGAACAAGTACAAGTTTGAAAGAAATAGGCCAAGCATGAATTTATATTGATGAGAACAAAGTGTTACTTACAACCATGGATGTAGTGCAGTAGATTCACCAAGCTCTCCTTGTCCAGACCCTTGCTCAAATAACCCACATACAAGATGTTGATGTTTCAAATGACATCTCCCGCATGAGATCATAAGTTGGATGATGTTGCATTGTCTCTCTTCTTGTACTGTATGTTTCCTATGAGATCATAGGTTTCATACCTCCAATCTTTCCTCCCCTTTCACCATGAGAAGGCATCTTTATATAAGCTTGGAAAGACCCAACCACTTGAGAGATCTTTGGGATAAGTTGAGGATTTATCTCCTTCAGTTGAGGATCTTCCCTAAGATCTTCCCAAAAGGGGCACTAGAGCGTTATAACGCAGAGTGCCAGCACTTCTTGAAAGTTTACAGGGGAGCGCTCCCCTCCAAAATCCATTTTTGAGTGGTTCTTTCAGTGGCAAAAGGATTGTACTTCTAGTAGACTGATTCCTCCTCTTCAAAACTAGTCTTTGAGGTATCCTAAGTGTCCCTGTCATGTCGTTGGAGGCATGACATAGGCAAGAAGGAAGTATGATCTTAGCAACACTTATAACACTTGTGGTCAAGATGCGACACTTGCAGACAAGATGTGACACTTAAAACACTTGTAATGATGACACTTGCGACACTATCGAAGTGAGTAATTTTGAGGTGTAACAGATTTCCCCCCAAAGTACGAAGTTAGAAGACATGATGACTGAAGTACTTTGTAGACTTTTTTAAGAAAGGGTATAGATGCAGAGAACTTGATAGAAGTTGCACACAAACATCCAACAAATACTATGACATGTTTCAAACACAAGGCAGACATACCTATGCTTAGGTGATAAAGACTTGCAAGATATGGCCACCATAAAATACACTGTGGATCCATAATTATATTGATAAAAGGTATATCCATCAAGGATACAGTGTGGATCTATACTCTTATGACCTAAACTAATTGTAGCCACGAAGAATACACAGTGGATATACGAGATGACAAGACATAGCCACAACCAATACAAAGTGGATCTATGTAACAGTATATGTGTCATTGTTTAAAAGAAACTCCTTCGCAACCTGGGAAAAGTACATATAAGAGTGATGAATCAACCCAGGGTCTTCTTACCGATCCTGATGTAGTACAAATCTAACCATGTGGATATATTTCCTAATGTCAAGCATGGAAAAAAACACTTGATTACCGGTCAATGATGTAAATCGTTAACAAGTGTGAGGGAAATCACCATTGATGTCAATGATTCCCAAGGTACCCTAGTACATTCCAACAAATGTGAATAGATGAGCTGAATTCAAACATTCATGGAACCATCCGATCAAAGTTCAATGATGTAAACCCACTGTCAGATGCGAGGAGGCCTGCCATTGAGGCATGCAAGTCCCAAGGTACAAACAGGTTTCTAAGTCTAGTTCCCGGATAATGTGTTCAAGTCGACAGGAACAGACTCGTCGTAGGAGGGCCTTGATGTATCCCCCATCAATGACATGAAACTGACACAAAGATGTAAATTAGTACATCAAATGAACATGGACTAACATGGGTATTGAAACAAGATATTTGTGATGGCTGACTCTCGAGGTGGATACTTCCCTTGAACACTGAGGCACAACAGTAGAAACATGACATGGACCAAAACACAATGATGAAGTGGATACTGTGACTTTCGTCGAGTGACCCAAGTAAGAAAAACTCAAAGGATTGGTTCAGTGCAAAGGTTCAGTGGATTAATATGTGCGGAAAGACAAAGTGTCGTGTTCAAGGGCGACTCTAAGAGTTACTGGTAATGTTCTCAAAAACTGCTTGGCTTGCTTCCTTCAATTTTTCCCCCATCCAGATAGATGAGTACCTCTTTGTAATTTAACAAGCTCGAGGAGGGTAACACATGCTCGATATAACTAACCTTCGGTAAGTCCCTCTTCCTTTGTTTAATGAACTAGAATAAGTAAGGGTTATGTCCCATATGGGCCCTTCAATGTATGATCGTTTAACAAGTCCAAAGAAGGTAAACTTGGTGGTTTTTCATATTTAGAGAGTCTGAAAAAGAACTTAAAGATGACTCCATTGTTTTCCTTTTTCGTAATGTTAGTCTCGCGAGGCCAAAAAAGAGATAAATTATCACTCGAAAGATGCCCTTTCAAACCTTTTAACGAGTGGGAAAGGAAGCAATATCACTCGACAATCTTTTCATGTTTAGAGAGTCTGAAATGATCTTAAAGAAGACTCTAGGGGGTTCCTTTTTCGTATATCCATGCGAGTCTGAAAAAGAGATAAAAGGTTGCTCAATTACATTCTCATGTTTTTACGAGCGTGAGAAAGAACAAAGACTAAGCTTGGTATGCCCCCAACTTGAAAATCTAGTGGCTTAACTCCAGAATGATCATCAAAGGCTGGAGGCACGCCCTGGAAGCTTTAATTCATTCATTGACTTTGAGGTTGTCACGAATTTCTATACTAGATGGATAAAAAGGATGTAAGTGGATGAAATGAAGGTGAAAATATGAGACCTAATGAAATACTCGACTCAACATCTACGAGATCCAACGAAAGACTCGACCTGACGGGAGAAGTGATTGTTTCATTTTTTAATGAGCTTGACACAGGAAAAGAACTATGCTCAAGGCTCCAGGTTCAATCCCCAAATTTTTGTTTCATTTTTTAATGATCTTGCCACATAAAGAAAAACTATGCTCGTATTTTTGTTTCATTTTTTAATGAGCTTGCCACAGAGAAGAGAAACTATGCTCGTAAACTCTTCTTGATCATGGCTTCCAAAAGGATAATGCTCTGGAAGGACACCATGTCAAGGGACAAAACTTGGTCATGGTTTCCAAGAGATCTTCACTGGATGGAAGAATAATGCTCTGGAAGGAACACATGCTGAGGGTTGTGACAGGGGTAAGGGGATTAGGCTCCAATAGCCCTACCGAAGAGATCACCATGTCAACTACCAGATCAAAGTTATCGGAAGTTGAAGTCATGGGAGATAAGGCCACTGTTAAGAAACAAACATCAATATAGCATAGAAAAACCTCAAGAAAAGTACTCAACACCTTGAGAAAGAGATAATTTCAGATAATACGCCTCTTCAAGGGGGCAACCTCCTTTTACCCCACTTAAATGTTCAAGTACAAGATGATTCAAAAAGAAAATGTCTACTTGGTATATATAGGAGACTAGGAGGTATAATTACAACTAATGGCCTAAAGCTGACATAAATAAAATAACATTACTAATATAATATGCCCCAATTAAGGGGTAATGAGCCAATATTAGGGCTTAACATGCCCCTCCCCTTGAGACAAGTGTTGTCCGCAATGCTTGAGTAACTCTGGATGCTTCTGTATAAAATATTCATCTTCCCAAGTGGAATCTTCAGCCGGTAGTTTCCTCCATTTAATGAGATACTCTGAAATGGATCTATTCCTTAGTTGGCGAATTCTTATGTTAGTGATGGCTTCATGCTCCAATATGATTTTTCCTTCCTCGAAAAGTTCTAGAAATATAGTTTGAACTTGGATCTTGTCACCTATAACCTTCTTTAAGCATGAAACATGGAAAACTGGGTGTTCTTGTGAATATGCAGGCAGCTCCAATTTGTATGCCATAGTACCAATCTTTTGCAACACCTTATAAGGTCCATAGTACTTTGGTGATAATTTATTATCCTTCTTGGCTTGCTTGAGGGATATCTGTTTGTATGGTTGTAGTATTAAAAACACCCAATCGCCTACTTCGAAACTTCTTTCACTACAATGTTGATCTTCTTGTTGTTTCATGCGATTCTGTGCCATGGTCAGGTTGTCCTTTAAGATTTGGAGAATTTGTTGTTGATTCTCGATGTGATCTTCCACTTATTGAACCTTATATTTTTCTTTTAGAGAAGAAGTGATGGAAGGAGGGTGGTATCCATAAAGTTCCATAAATGGTGTCATTTTTGTTGCAGTATGAAAGGAATTGTTATACCACCATTCTGCCAAGGGTAACCATTTGAACCATTATGTTTGTTTATCAGAGACAAAG
>ML791486.1:147121-162909 GCA_009831015.1 Picea engelmannii
CATGATTTGACATTGTGTATAACTCCAGCTGCGGTAGTGTCTGAGATGATGTCGCCTTCCGGCTGTTCTTCTCCTTTCTTCGGAGCTTTTTTGGGCGCCATAGTTTAGCAGCAAGATTCCGAAGCAAACAGGACTGTTGATGTAGGAGCAGCTCAGAAGAAGAGAAAAACTCTGTTGTTGTTCCGGGTATCTGTATCAGAGACGAGTTCAGCCTCATAATAATGAACGTTTCAAAAAATCATTTCGCGTATATGACAATATTTCTGAAATCTTTCCATTTATTATGAATTAAATGCAAAGATATTCCTAGTAAATGTTTTTATTGTTCGTACCTGAGATTTTCCAACATATTTGAATATTTAATAGACACCTGTCTTATACATGTCCTTTATCTAATTTTTGAAAATGTTTTTATCGGGGTTTCGGGACTTTCGATGTCACGAAAACGAGACGTAGTAAAACCCCGATCGTTGAGAATGCGATATATTAATTAAGTTAATCATTTCATTATTTTAATAAATCCAGATTATCTTCTCGAAGTTTTATTAATCAAGAGCGTTCGGAAATCGGGAAATCGGAGATCGGGAGATCGGGATTTTCGATGACGTGAAAATTTCTATTCGCGGAATCGCGAATGGCGATTTCCCGATATAATTAACTACTCTTAATCACGTTTAGCATTAATTAGATTATGATCAAACTTTCATTAAGAATTGTTTTAGGTCGGGGATCGGGGAATCGGGGAGAACGATGTTAAGTTTACTTGTTCATTCAAAACCGCGAAACGCGATTTTCCGATATGATTAACTTAACGTTTAAAACTTAAATTTTTAAATGAGATTTAAGAAAATAATGAATTAATAGAAGATTAGCGTATCGGGAAATCGGAGATCGGGAGATCGGGATTTAAGGTGGATTGAAATTTGTTATTATCAACTCATGAACTCCGATATCCCGATATGTTTTTTAAAAAACTTCGAGTTCTATCATGTGTTTCATTTAGAATATCATTTGAGAAAGTTTTTGGAGCGTATATTAACTTAATCCTCAAACATTATTTTTCCGAGATTAAAACCCCAGTGTATTTCGGATTTATTAGGTGTGAAAATTTTTATTTTATAAAGATTTTAAAAAATGCAAAGACTCTACGGTACCAAAATTTTGTTTTAAGGTGAAAATTTAAGCTCTGTTTCAACACACGTAGTAATTGTTGATTTACCCTCCAAGGAGCCCGAGTGAGTTTGACCAACGTCTGTTCTAGGTACAATGAGACTTCCCTTCACTGGCACCTTGTGTAAGACCCTAAATATTGTGGCTACTAAGGTCACCAACTCCCAGTTATCCCCTGGGAAGGTACAGTCGACAGTCTAGTTTGAACGTAAGGGCATGGTATCTATCTTGAAATCAACTTGAAAGGCTTCCACTCAACATTGTGCGTATACCTTCAAGCGACCCCCATAATACGATCCAACTACTACAATCAATCAAACCACGGAGGGATAATCTTTGTAGCTCTCCTGAGTGCGACCTCATGCGTAACCCCTTTGTGAGAGGGGGATCCCAGAAAGCCTATATGATAATTGTATTTCACTCTCCCTACCGCAAGATACTAAGTTTGTTTGATAGCTTTGGAAAGTTATCCTTTCAACCTATTCCAAATCCCTACACCTTAAGCTAATGTAGGTTTGCCTAACAAAATGTAAAATGCCTGATAAATTTTAGTTTAGTGTTGATTTTAGTGGTTGTTGTTTACTTAGAGGTGTATGATAGTGAAGACTGATGATATTATGAATCAGTTCCCAAAACATGCACAAAAAATGATAAGCAGTCTTTTATTTCAATGAATGTCTATTTTAAGTGAAGGAGAAGGATTTTCCTTTCACTTTCAAACACCAAGATGCAATGAACTCATGCAATAGTCCTCAATAAGGAATCCAACACAATGCTAAAATTTTTATATGTGACTGATGATCAATTGAATGTAAATCTTCCTATGCTAATCAAACTGCAAGATATGTGAGATTGAAACAACTAGAAGTAAACTCCACATAAACAAAAACACACCTTTGTTGCGATCAAAAAAGAGAAAGAAAACTAAAAACTCAAAAAGAAAGAAAGGTTTAGACAAGATGACCTCAAATACCAAATGTAAATGATACAAAAGATCTTTGAATCTCCTTACAAAGTTTTCACTCAATCAGATAAATGAGAAGAAAACGACAAATTGACTCTAAATCGTCAAGGACAAAGAGTTATTGCAAAGTAAGGATAAATATCAAAAAATCCAAAAAAAATATGATGAATCCTTAGAAAACAAAGTATTGAAGGCCAAAACAAGGATGTACTGAGATGATAAGACTTTGAGTAAGTGTCAAAAACAAAAAAAAATGAACTTTAGATAATGAAACCCTAGAAGGTGTTGCACAAAAAAAGGGTAGCGCTCTAGTGTAAGGGACACCAGAGAGTTATAACACTCTATGTAAGGCCAACAGGGAGTGCTAGCACTCTGATAACATGGGCACGAGGGCGTTGGTGTCTTAAAGTCCAGAAAAATGCTCAAAAAAACAAAAAACCCAGTCAAACTTTGGCATTCACAGTGTATGTGATGGAATAAGGATTCAATCAACACATTCAATTAGACATAGGGGATGAATAAGTTCTAAAAGAACAAAGTCTAAGACAATATCTGTAAGGAAAACCAAAACTAAAATCTTCGATTAGTCCCCAGTGGAGTCACCAATTTTTGTTGAAGAGAAATCCCCCTGCAGACAAGTGGATTCTCTTGAGGTCCCTGGAATCCTAAGACCAATACAAAAATTGATTAACATGGACACTAACCTCCTCTTGGATCTAATCAATCTAATAAATGAAAGAGAAAGAGAAAGATATGTACCTTATGAACGACGTTTTTCCTTGCAAAGTCCAGGCTGAGCTTCGATTTTGAGCTCCTTGATAGGTCTTGCAAAACAAACAAAGATAGAAAAGACTTCCTACTCTATTGATATTAGCTCAAACATAGATCCATCTGTTGTAGACAAACTTATATGGAACAAGTACAAGTTTGAAAGAAACAGGCCAAGCCTGAATTTATATTGATGAGAACAAAGTGTTACTTATAACCATGGATGTAGTGCAACAACTTCACCAATCTCTCCTTGTCTAGACCCTTGCTCAAATAACCCACATACAAGATGTTGATGCTTCAAATGACATCTCTCTCATGAGATCATAAGTTGGATGGTGCTGCAATGTATCTTTTCCTATATTGTACATTGCCTATGAGATCATAGGTTTCATACCTCCAATCTTTCCTCCCCTTTCACCATGAGAAGGCCTCTTTATATAAGCTAGGAAATACCCAACCACTTGAGAGATATTTTGGATAAGTTGAGGATTTCTCTCCTTCAGTTGAGGATCTTCTGTAAGATCATGCCTTGAGATCATATTCGAACCCAACCACCTTCAAATATTGACGGGATCTTTCCCTCATTCTTCTCAACAAACCAAATTTCACCCAAAAAAGGTAGTGCTCCCCCAAAAGGGGCACCATAGAATTATAACTCTCCCCCAAAGAAGGCCAGGGAGCGTCAGCACTCACTAGTAGTGTATAGGGGAGTGCTCCCCTCCAAAACCCATTTTTGAGTGGTTCTTTCAGTGGAAAAAGGCTTGTACTTCTAGTAGACTGATTCCTCCTCTTCAAAACTAGTATTTGAGGTGTCCTAAGTGTCCCTGTCATGTCGTTGGAGGCATGACATAGGCATGAAGGTAGTATGATTTTAGAAACACTTATAACACTTGTGTTCAAGATGTGACACTTGCAGAAAAGATGCGACACTTACAAAACTTGTAATGATGACACTTGTGACACTATCGAAGTGAGTAATTTTGAGGTGTAACACAACCATTATCCATCCCAAGTCCGTTTTGGGAGGAGGTTTACATGGATTTCATCACAAGGTTACCAAAGTCTGAAGGAAAGAGTGTCATCATGGTGATTATTGATAGACTGACCAAGTACACACATTTATGTGCACTCTCTCATCCTTTCAAACCCACTACAGTTGCCACCGCATTCATGGAGACAGTTCAAAAGCTACATGGAATCCCAAATAATATTGTGAGTGACAGAGATCCCATCTTCACTGGACATTTTTATACAGAATTATTTTCTTGTTTCGATACTCAATTGGCTCATATCTCATCTTATCATCCTCAATGTGATGGACAAACTGAGATGGTGAAATTTTTATGGAATGCTACCTTTGTTGCTTTGTCTCTGATAAACGAACACAATGGTTCAAGTGGTTACCCTTGGGAGAATAGTGGTATAACACTTCCTTACATACTGCAACAAAAATGACACCATTTATGGCACTCTATGGATATCACCTACCATCCATCACTTCTTCTCTAAAAGAAAAATATAAGGTTCAAGTAGTGGAAAATCATATCGAACATCAACAACAAGTTCTCCAACTCTTAAAGAACAATTTGACCATGGCAGAAAATCACATGAAACAACAAGCAAATTAACATCGTAGTGAAAGAAGTTATGAAGTAGGGGATTGGGTATTTTTAAGACTACAACCATACAAACAAATGTCCCTCAAGAAAGATAAGAAGGATAATAAATTATCACCAAAGTATTATGGCCCTTATAAGGTGTTTCAAAATATTGGTGCTATGGCATACCAATTGGAGCTTCTTGCTTCTTCGCGAGTACATCGAATTTTCATGTTTCATGGTTAAAGAAGGTTATAGGTGACAAGATCCCAGTTCAAAATATATTTCTATAAATTGACGACGAAGGAAAAATAAAAAGATATCACAAACACAAGAATTTTCCAATTGAGGAATCGATCCATCTCAGAGTATCTCATTAAGTGGAAGAAACTACCTACTTAAGATTCCACTTGGGAAGATGATTCTTTTATACAAAAGCATCCATAATTACTCAAGAATTATGGACAACATTTGTATAAAGGGGAGGGGTATGTTAAGCCCTAAATAGTGTCACATTACCTCTTAATTGGGGCATATTACATTAGTATTGTTATTTTATTTATGTCGACTTGGGTCCATTAGTTGTATGTGTACCTCCTAGTCTCCTATATATACCAATGAGACCTTTTCATTTGGAATCATCTTGTAATTGTGAATTCATATGATGTATAAGGAGGTTGACTACTCGAAGAGGATTATTATATGAATTTCTCTCTTTTTCAAGGCGTTGAGTTCTTATTCTGAAGTTTTTATGCTATTTTGATATTTGGTTCTTAACAGTTCCTCCTTTCTTTGTATTTTCATTTTCATAGTTGAAGACAAGAGAGTAGAGCATAGGCCTCACCTTCTATATGGGTTTTCTCCTATGTTCGGTTTCCCGGAATACAACATGTGTTCATTTTTGTGGATCTTGTTTTCATTTGCTTGTTCTTTAATTTTCATATTTTAGTTATTTTTATAAATTTGAGCAATGAGATAGCGATGATACATTCGAGATATAAGGAAATAAATTCGCATAATAAAATATTTCAAAATATTACAAGATCTATTGGGATGAAATGTTTTAGGGGAATATCCATGATATTTTATAGATCATATTTACAACAAACTATTGAAATATTGGTTTTATCCAAATGGAGATAGATACAGAAAATCAAGCTTATTGTTTACATATGAAGTTCAATACCATTCAAAAGACAATAATGAGGAGAACTATTTGAAAATGGCATCAAGTTAGTCATTCGATGGTTTATATGAAAGATATAGAAATATGAAAATAATGTTATGTTCATTGTTGAATCACCTAGGACCTTGTCCAAATATGAGGTGTTGGTTAAAAAAAATTTAAATTCCAAATACATTAGTTAGGAGAATTGCTTTATATTGCGATCAAGTTGGATATTTAATGGTTCATATGAATGATATATAAAATAAAGTTTGTGTATTTTGATGATAATTTTAAGTCTTTTAGTAATTGGTTATTATAAAAAAAAAGTAAATATGAATGGAACTGTGTAAGTGATGATGTTTTTGAAAAAATATATATCATATTTGTAATTACTATACTTAATCAGTTAACAATGTACAGTTCGCAATATAAATAATATAGTTTGTTTTATTTATTTTCTTGTAGATACAAGATCATGATACAATATTATTAAATAAATGAATGATTATTTTCAATATGAATGGAATATTGTTACAAGAATTCATAAAAGATCATTGTAATGATTCAAATGCTTAAGATATCATAACATAATAGAAGTAAACACCATGTACAACAATCTGAGCGTGGACCACAACTCAAATATAGATAAGTTACACAATAACTCCTTAAAGAAGAGGAGAATCTCCTCCATATAACCAAATACATTCATACATCGCAATTCACATGTCTCCAATGAATACATAATTTCTATATATACCTATTCACACTTGCACATGAGGCCCCCTTACTATTAGACCAACCCTATTACATAAATATTTACACATTTCAAGTACATTTAGGTCCATATACCCCCCCCCCCTTCGGGTCATATCATACACATTTAACCCCATATATGCCCCCATTGGGTCATAACATAGTACCCTCCTTAAAAAATCTTTGTCATCAAAGCTTTGCAATTAAAGGCTTCACATGTGATGAAACCAAGTAATATGATTTTCTTATGTTCCTACTTTTTGCATTCTATTTATGATGATCTATCATCCAAAATCAATTATTTTCAGTCTTAATCCTTGGTGTCTAGTTGTTGCATAATTTTATTTCCTTTGATTCCATCTCTTTTTGTTGTAGCTTCTCCAATTTGTAGCGGTTGATGGTCTTTGATAATATCTTGTTGCATAGTTGTTTTTTATTCCTTTTTCCATGAATATTGACAATTATTTTATCTTCTTCCTTGATAATGTTGATATCGACCTTCTTGTTTTCATTGAAATGTTTCTTCATAATGAGGGTGTCGATATGGTTCCACTTTTGACATTTTTTCTTCATTTTATATGTGCATTTCATCTATATCTATGATTTCTTAATCTACACATCTCTTCATCTTTCTTTCTCAAATCTTCCCTTGAATCATCCTTTTCCCACTTTTCTTTTCTACTCTTTTATTTCTTTAAGTTTTTAAACTCCTTAATAAGTCATTCATTAAAGGATTGCATATTAAATAATTCCTCACCCTTCTTCTTAATTTGTTCCCTTGATTATTTTAATTCATATTGAATTCTATATAATTCCTCCATTTTTGTATCCCTAATCCATTTATCTGAGAAGAGTTTTTCAAATTCTTCCCATGTGAAGTAGAGTCTAGTATATTCATGAGGGCTTCTCCACCACTTAAGAGCTTCAAACCTCAAGTACAATACTACCATCAAAGGTATCAAAACATATTTTCTTATCATCCTCAATCATTCCATAGAATTTATTTTGTCTGTATATTCATCTCCATAAAAATTAGGTATTTCCATTAATTCTTGATTGAGGTCTAAACCAAAACATAAACTTACAACCTTAGTATATTAAGTATAATTATCTCAAATAGGTATAATCCTTGTTCCAACATAATATTTTGTGTTTTCTCTTTCCAATGGATTTTCAATTATCACAATCAGACTTCTCAATCACAAGTTATGATAGTTTAAGTAAACATACCTTTGAAACCTAATTTGTAGTCTATCCTCCTGGTCGACCTTCCTTCTGATGTATTTATGAAAATTCCCCCCCAACTTATGATTCTGAAAATGTTTCTTATAGTACTTTGAAATATCATCTCTGGAATTCCATAGGTTTTACCAAAATTGGATGTGCCAAATGAAAGTTATGGTAACTTTCCCAAACCTTACTAATTGTTTTCCTATTCTGGAGAGTGAACTTGTACATAATGCCCCATATCCAATATTTCATATTGGATTATGAAAAATGTATGATAAATACTAAAGGATGTCCTAATTTCAATTCCACTAATCTCATGTAATTTGGATCCTCTAGGAAAAATATATGACTTTTTTACTTGGAACACCTATTTGAGACTAGTGATAGGACTAGCCAGAAACGATGTCTTCCACAGGGTTTATCTATGAAAGTAAAACAAACCAAAAGTTGAAATTCATACCAAAGGTAGCCAAATATGTATTATAAACATCCTCTAATTTTTCATTTCTGAAGTGGCTCCAAAACAAATTTATAGCAAAAATGCCAAGATGGATTTCTTGAGGAAGAAAAACCCTAGGATTGATGCTCTGTTACCAAATGTAATGATCCAAATGCTTAAGATATCATAAAAGAATACAATTACACACCATGTAAAACAATGTGAGCGTGGAGCACAACTACAAGATAGATAAGTTACGTAATAACTCCTTAAATAATACGATAACCTCCTCCACATAACTAAATACATTCATATGTCACAATTCACATGTCTCCAATAATGAATACATGATCTCTATTATACCTACTCAAACTTGCACATGAGGACTGTTTACTATTAGGAAAACCCTATTACATAATTATTTACACATTGCATGGACATTTAGGTCCATATATTCCCCCCCTTGGGGTCATATCATACACATTTAACCCCATAAGAAAATAATGTGAATGTGTTTTTTCTATTTTTATTTGACAAAACATGATTGAAAATTGAGCAATTTAAAGTCATACTAAAACAAGATGATTGTGATACCATACCAAGAAAGGGTTATGATAGTGTTGGGAATCCATATGTATATCTTACACCTTTAAATAAATTTTGGGAGATATTTAAGGGTGCATATGATTCTAAAAACACAATTCTTGTAGATGATTCAAAAGTGAAACATGTTTGTAATGATGAAGGGAACTATGTAATTGCAAAAAACTATAATTGTGATGATGTAAATTATACATATTTGTTAGATTGATTGTGGCCTTGCTTGATACACCTAAATGGTGTTAGTGACATGAGATCTATTGTAAAATCAATAAACTAATTTGTTAAATAATGTCAAAACTATTTTTCTTAAAATTTTCTATGTGTGGTAATGTTTTTTATGGTTAATAAGGTCTTTGTATTTTTTATATATTTAGTTGTGTGATTACTTTAGTGATACTTGCAGATGGTATTTAACCAACTTTGAAAATTATGGATGATATACATTAAATGTGATTGAAAATTAAATGTTAAAATTGGGGTTTGTAAACTCCAAAATCATATTATAAAGGTGCTAATATTATATTCCAAAAGTGGAAAGTCAATTCCTAAAGTGTCAATATTAGTTTTCAAAAGTAAAAAATCAGATTTTGAAAGTGTCAATATTGGATTTTAGTAGTGTGAATTTTAGTTCCAAAAGTGTCGATATTGAATTTAAAATGTGTAAAATCCAATTCCAAAAGTGTCAATCTTGAATCAAAAAGTGTATTTCTAGAACTTGATATTTGTACATTTGGAACTAGATTTTTCACTTTAGAAACCACATTTTTAGACTTTATAAATGTTATTTTAGTATGTCTTCAAAAGGGATTAGACCACAATTAATCCAAATTTAATGAAATAGGGATTATTCCCTTTTACATTAAGTAACTACCTAACGTTCTTTATTCAAATAAGATGGTATCATATATTAATTAACTAGCTCCTAATTACACCAAAGTAGGGAGGTTATGGTAGGGCCCTAACACATTCTATTGATTTCCTTTTGGGAATAAATTAGGAGAATAAACCTTAACTATCAAGTAGTGATTGAGAATAAATGAACACTAGGTAAATGATTATGATCTTTTCCAATCTCCATGCTCACCATTTTCCTATCTCTTAACCATGGTCTATAAATTCTTCATAAAAGTGTTTAGTTTTGGTTAGTCTTTAGATTTTAATAAATGAGTAACACCAGAGAACATAGAATGAGAATTGTGTGAATAGAACACATGTGAAAATTATGGTGGAGATTGAGGAAAATGACCATGAAAATGAGGGAATGATTTTCCTTAGGCTATGAGAATAAAGTACTCTTATACTTCCTTATAACAAATGTACTATGTCCATTCTTAAATAACTATGTGAGGTAGACATCCCCAACAAGCTCTACTTGAATTTGTGATTGACCTTTCTTAGTCAAAGGAACTAGATGGATCAATTTAAGGCACATGATGGAAAACATATGAAACAATTGGGAATAGACGAGTGTTTTTCCATAGGGAACCCTTCCTCTTCTCCTCTTGTGGGATCATAACCACTCCTACACTTTTCTATATCCATCTTGGTCCATTATATATTATATTTTAGTGTTAAAATTACATGTACTTTAGTACACCATGGAAAACCTACAATAAAATTCATAAAAGTATATGTGTCATATATATCTACTTAGTGGTTCATTAATCAATCCTTGACCTTAGCTCTGACCAGGAGTGATACAAGACATATTTATGTCATTTAAAACATGTGATCATTGATTTAAGCTCACATGGCTCAACTACCACCATTATAACTATTTACAATTTATACATAATTTAATTTAATGCATTCCAAGGATAAAGAATAAGATATCACATGTATGGGAACAATTTGGAAACAATTTGCTTGGTCATTTTTGGCACCATAAATTTGAACTACATATATTAAAGAGTGTGATATATATAATACAGTGGTCCTTTTTTCATGGAAGATCTTGGTTTATCTTTGAAATTTGATAAATCATTATTTTTCCCTTTTAAATACATCCACAATTATTTTTCTTTGAAAGTAGCATACTTACACCTAAAGAAGGTTTATACTAGTGTGATTCCCTTTTATAAGGTTACACTGGACCAAGAGTGCTTTATTTTTGACACAACTGTAATTGATCATAAGTAGCATACCCAAGGAATTCTTGGGATCTACTTGATGGATTCTTCATGTAAATTAGGTAGGGGAACCCTAAACCTATAACAAGGCTTCCTTTACATTTGATCAATGGCGATTTTTTACTCAATTGAGGGTTTATATGGGATAAATTTATTGTGCATTGATATGCTTATTATATTTTTATTTATTTCATTATGCAATATTTAGATTTCATTGTTAGAGAATTATTAATAACAAAAAAACAACAAATTTTATACGCTTGTGGAGATTAAAATGAATTGTAATAGTAACAATTTAAAACACTTGCTAATTCTCACAATTTAAGATATACCATGACAAACCATATAAACACGTATCTTCAACAAATTTAGGTTAGCCATAGTTGTTGAAATCAATGCATCTTCACCACAACATGCATAAGGAACTAATGATGCACCAAAAAAATGGTGGCTAGGAAAAGGTTTGAAACTTGATTCATATTTAATATTGTTCAATATTTTTATGCATCATATTTACATCATTAGTTAGATTTTCTTTATTTTCATAAATAAAATGAAAGTGCAATACATCGTACAGATGCATAACTAAAAATACAAACTATATGATTTTTCATCTAAAGATTCCAACGAAATCATTCCACTAAATTAAAAGGAATCATAGGTTTGTAACTAGACCATATTTACATTATTAATTAAATTTGTTTTATTTTCATAAATAAAATGAAGTACACTACATCATACAAATGCATAATTAACAATACAAATCTTATGATTTTGCATCTAAAGATTTAAACAAAATCACTTCACTAAATTGAGGGGAAGCCTAGGGTCATACCTACGAAAAACAAAAACTGGATAAAATCCATGATACAAATGTCTTACTAAATATATACATGGTGTAATTTTGCATTGAACGTTTAAAAAAACAAAACCAACCTAAGTCCATAACTAAGCTTAGATATTGTGTTAATCTACCTGAAACATTTCAAACAAAATCAATCTACTACTAAGTTGTGGTCAAGCCTAAGACCATATCGAAGTCTAGATTTATAATGTGTAAATCTTTTGATTTCAAAATTTTACATGAGTATTCTATGGAAAGTCAAAAGCTATGAGAGGCATACACATTGAATGAAAATTCTTGATGTCTAAATTGATTCCGTATTCAAAATTCTCATTAACCATTGTGGTGGTGAATAAGTATAATAAAATGTTAAACATAATAAAACTATGAAAGAATGGAAGTTATCAATATATACTTACAAGAAATCAATTAATAAGTTAGGATTCTTGATGTCTAAATGGATTATGTATTCAAAAATTTAAAATGATTCCGTATTCAAAATTCTAAACTATTGTGGTGGTGAATAAATATTGTAAAAGTTTAAACATAATAAAACTCTGAAGAAATGGAAGCTATCAATATACACCTTTTTACAAATCAATTAATGTTGTATAAGATAGAATATATGTCATTCTATTTGAAGATATTCAAATCAAAACAATATATATTCGAATCTATACATTTATATTCAATCTATATATATCCATTTCCATAGGAATAAGCATCTACGTGATGCCAAAGAAATTTTCATAGGAATAAGCATCTACTTGATGCCAAAGATTATGTATAGTTCATTCTCACAAAATACATGTAATCATAAAACTAATGATTATAGAACAAACTGATGCAGGAGCATTGTCAATAAAGTATAAGCAGAAGATATTTAGGTGCACTAGCGCATATTTTGAAACATTTTGAATTTCAAAGATCAATGTATTAATGTAATATCTGACAAAACGTTTTGGGTTATGAACATCTTTAATGAAAGGAGGTTTATCCATCACGTAATATCGGTGGGGGATGTATTTTGTTTTATGAGACAGATCACAATATAGATATGGAGTTTGCACTCTTATATGTTCGTCTCAATATTCATTGTAATAAATTTTAAGCAGTTGATAGCATTTAATCCAAGTAGGGTAGTGTAGAGTAGTTGGGGAGAAGAACCCAAGAGAGTCTCTGGATAAAAAGATTTCTAATGTTGCGGAGTAGGGGGGATGGCCACTAATAGGAGAGAACCAAGCAGTAGTTGAATCTATCTGGTATATGTTAAGGAGTAGTGAAGAATGATGTATGTATGTATACAAGTTTCATTTGAATGAATATAACAGAGGAATATTGTTGCAAATATATGGTGTTATGTGTCTGAATGAGTGATAGACTTTAAGTTTATTTCCAATTCCCTGTTATTTTTTTGTTCTTGTATCCATGAATGCATTTTCTTTGTTGAATGTATGATTTGATGTGAACAGTTAACAATTTCCAGTAGTCTCTCTTCTTTGAGAAAGTGCAAGGTGTGCAGAGTGTCTACAAGGAGTGCGTGACTGAGTCTGTTTTGACTCGAAGATCATAAGAGATAATGAGAACTTGTTTGTGTGTGTGCATGGAGTGCATCGACATCCGCAAGGAGTGCATGACAGGGTTTTCAAACCAAAATCTCAGAAGGAGTAGCGTGATTTCAGTCACAGGAGAATAGCCGCAAAGGGGTGCAAAGCCATCCACAAGGAGAGGTTAAGTGTGGAGGAAAATATGTTGCAAAGTGTGCATAGATCAAGATTTCGACCAAGTGTCAAGGAGATTGTTCAGAGGAATAAGAGAAAATCAAGTAAGTCAAGCTCAAGAGGGAGAGCGACAAAAAATCTTCATGGAGAGAAGTCTCTGAAGTTTTCATTAAAGTCAGTGGACAAGATTCATTCCAAGAGGAGACGAACAATTCCAGACCATCAGATCTAGAAGATCTACAAGGAGGATAGTCGTGGACTGTTTCAATACTTCAGAGCTCGACAAGTTGGAAGACTTGACGAAGGTAGAGTCGCGAAGTCCAAAATCGCAAATGGATCTCAACCGTTGATCATGAGAGGAGCACGTGGCGAGCGATTAAGGAGTTTGGGAATCAGAAGTTTGGAGGTTTGTGGGCATAAGGCCTAGAGTTTCATGAGGTTGTGAATTCTGAACCGTACTAGGGTTGGTGAATCTAAGGAGATGCGTGGAAGGAGTTCGGAACCTGAGAGAAGAGAATTTAGGGGGAAGTCGAGGAAAGGATTTGGGAAATCCTCGAGGTCTAAATTTCGAAGAGAATAGGCCCACGGTCATAGCCGTGGTCATTTGCAGAAGAGACCTGTGTGTGTGGGTAGAGTAATTTTAGGTGCCTTTGTTAGAAAAACAGGACCGCAGAGAAATAAAATAAAACATATGCAGAAATAAAACATAGAAGATACATAATACAAGAGAGACACAAATTTATGTGGTTCACCCAGTGTGGGCTACGTCCACCAGAGAAATTGCCAGGTCCTTTCTTTATTAATATCTAGAAAAATGAAGGGATACAACCTACAGCAAAACCCATTATAACTTCCTCGTCTTTCTCTCACAGTCTCCTCTCTCAGAATACAATACTTGCCAACCTACATAGCCGCAATACATTTCCCTCATAAAAGAGGGTTGCCTTCTAGGGAAAAAAACCCTAACATAATCTCTATCATTAGATCTACAAGCTTATAATGAATGGTCCAGATTTACAATGAAATTACAATATACTTTTACAAGGAAATTTTTGATTTGGGGGCTTCGCCCCTGAACCCCCACTTGCCCCCAGACCCCACAGAGGGGGTATCCCCCTCTGCACTCCCCCATGTGGAAGAGTGTACATACTTCTGGGGTGTAAATACTTCATGGGGTATAAACACTGCTGAAAGTAAAAGACATATAAACCAAGAAGATAATCAGGCTCCACAACCAACAATCTCCGACTTGGATCTCAACAACTCCACCGCTGCTGTATATGCTGGAATCTGAACCTTCTTGGACCTGGCAAATTTCTCATCTTCATCTTCATTCTTGAATACCAACTAAAACTGAGAAAGAACTCAGTTTCTTCCTAGTTACTCCCTTTGTTAACATGTCTGTAGGATTCTAGCTAGTGTGTATCTTTTCCAGCTTCAATTGTCCATCTTCCAAGGTAGATCGTATGAAGTGGTACCTCAATTGTATATGTTTAGTCTTCGAATGGAAGGATAAGTTCTTTGCAAGGTGAATGGAACTCTGACTGTCATAGTACAACCTGTTGTTCTCCTACTTCTTTCCCAATTCCTCCATAAACCTTTGTAACCAAATCATCTCTTTACTAGCCTCTGTAGCAGCAGCATACTCTGCCTCTGTTGTTAAAACTGCAACAACCTTTTGCAGTTTCGAAATCCAACTTACTGTTGTTCCACCTATAGTAAAAACATACCCTTTGGTGCTCCTCTTGTTGTCTTTATCACCTACCATATCTGAATCAACATATCCCTGTAGAAAAGTGTCTGAACCTCAAAAACACAATGCATGTGTAGTAGTACCTCCCAAATACCCGAGAATCCACTTTACTGCCTCCCAATGTTCTTTACCTAGATTGTTCATATACCTGCTCACGACTCCCACTGCATGTGCAATATCTTGTCTTGTGCAAACCATTGCATACATCAAGCTGCCAGTTGTTGATGAATATGGTACCTTGAACATGTATTCTATCTCCTCCTGTGTCTTGGGACACATTTCCTTAGTTAATTTGAAATGGCTAGCCAAAGGTGTACTAATTGGTTTTGCATTCTGCATTCTAAACCTCTCCAACACCTTCTCTGTGTACTCACCCTGAGACAATGTCAGTTTGTGATTTTTCCTGTCTCTTGTTATTTTCATACCAAGGATTTTCTTTGCAGCACCCAAATCCTTCATCGCAAATGAATTGGCTAATTTCTTCTTGAGCACATGTAATGTTCCCCACCTCTTAGAGAGGTGAGGAGGAGACTCAGTGGCCTCGGCACCCCCACTAGGTCATAGTCTCACACTGAAGGGGGGGAAAATTCAAGAAGTTAAAAGTTATATTTTTAAGTTGACTTAAGAAAGGGAAAGGATAAAGGA
>ML791486.1:171936-207920 GCA_009831015.1 Picea engelmannii
AAGATATAGAAGAGTCAGTATTACCAGTACATAAATACAATGTACCTACCTTCTCTCCTTTCGCTATCACCAATGATCCTTTGATGACCTTCCATGTCTTATCTGTAAATATGGATATACAACCTTCACTTTCCAACTACCCTACTGAAATTAGATTTTTCCTTAAATATGGAATATGTCTTACCTCTTTCAACAACCATTTGTTTCCATTGCTTTGCTTTATTTTTACCTTTCCCATTCCAACAATTTTGCATGGTGCATCATCACCCAAATGAACCTGTCCAAAATCACTTTGAACATAATCTAGAAAATGTTTNCTATGGGGTGTGGCATGAAATGAAGCCCCTGAATCTACTACCCAAGACTCAGAAATATTATCTACAGAAAGAATCAAAGCATCTTGTAACACATCACCTATTACATTTGCTTCCTGATTTCTCCCCTGTTGTCCATCTCTTTGTTTCTTTGGAGCTCTGCAGTCTTTCTTCAGATGTCCTTTCTTCCCACAATTCCAACACTCTATCTTTCCATGTCTGGATTTGGATCTTCCCTTCCTATAATTCCCACGGTTCCCTGAGCTCTTTCCTCTATCCTTTTGTCTTCCCTTGTTCTCCATGTTCAACACATTACTTGATGTCTCACCTTTGCTTTTCCGTCTCATTTCCTCACTAAGGATAACACCAACAACATCATCCAATTTTAAAGTATTTGAACTAGAGACAGAGTTACTTATAACCATGACCAAGCCATTCCATCTTTCTGGCAATGAGCACAAGATTAGAAGAGCCCTAACCTCATCATCAAAGTCCACTTTTAAAGAACTTAGTTGATTAGTAACCGTATTAAATTCATTTAAATGATCTGCAACAGACCGACCTTCCGACATCTTCATATTAAATAATCTCTTCATTAGAAATACCTTATTGGATGCTAAGGGTTTTTCATACAATTTGGCCAACGTGTCCATCAAACCCTTCGTTGTCTTTTCTTTCGAGATATTGAAAGCCACCGACGTTTCCAGGCTCAGCCATATCGTTCCTAGAGCCTTTCTGACAAGAATCTCCCATTCTTCATCCTTCATGGCCGCCGACTTCTTTTCTACTATGCTCAATGGTAGGAATAGATCCTTCTGATATAAATAATCGTCCATCTACATCTTCCATAACTAGTAGTTTTGGCCATTAAATTTCTCGACCCTAAACTTTCCTTCTTCCGACATTGCTCCCACTCGAACCAGGAACCCTCTTTTCATGTGAGTTACCTTACAATATGATACCAGTTGTTAGAAAAACAGGACCGTGGAGCAATAAAATAAAACAAATGCGGAAATAAAACACAGAAGATACACAATACAAGAGAGACACAAATTTACGTGGTTCATGGAGTGTGGGCTACGTTCACTAGAGAAATTGCCAAGTCCTTTCTTTATTATTATCCAACAAAATGAAGGGATACAACCTACAACAAAACTCGATGTAACTTCCTCTTCTTTATCTCACAGTCTCCTCTCTCAGAATACAATACTTGCTAACCTACATAGATGCAATACATTTCCCTCATAAACGAGGGTTGCCTTCTAGGGCAAAAAACCCTGACATAATCTCTATCGTTAGATCTATGACCTTATAATGAATGGTCCATATCTACAATGAAATTACAATATACTTTTACAAGGCAATTTTTTCTTTGGGGGCTTCGCCCCTGAACCCCCACTTGCCCCCAGCCCCCCCAGCCGGGGGGATAGCCCCCCTGGACCTCGTTGTGGGGTTAACCCCCCTCTGCACTCCCCCACATGGAAGAATGTACATACTTCTAGGGTGTAAATACTTCATTGTGTATAAACACGGCTGAAAGTAAAAGACCTCTAAATCAGGAAGATAATTAGGCTCCACAACCAACAACCTGTAGGGACCCAAGGAGTCTGTCCAACTCAACATTCCAAATGATCCAAGACCAACAGGTCGAGCAGCCCTTCAGAGGGAAGGGGGGTTTGCACCAGAGTGGTATCAGAGTGAGTATATAATTGATTTTTGTAGGAATAAAAGTGAGATGATATCGACAAGAGGTATCATAAGCGTCAACATAATGCCACCTAGAAGACGTGTTAAGCCTCTTATAGTCAACAAAGCTATGGAAATGGAAATTAGAGAATTAAGTGTGAGGATGGATGCCATGGATACAACACAAAAGAGAGCATCTGATGCTGGAGATGTCAGTGAGGCAGAAAATGAAGAAGTATAAGTCGAAGAAGTTGTAGGAAAGGATGTTGCAGAAGAATGCTTGTTGAAAGAGGTTGTCAAATTTGGTGCCAAAACAAAGATTGACATCCCTATGTATGAAGGAAATATATACATGGAGGAATTTATTGGCTGGATATGAGCAATGGATAAATATTTGGACTACGAGGATGTCGAAGAAGAGAAAAAGGTAAGACATGTTATCACTAGGTTAAAAGGACATGCAGCATTGTGGTGGGATGAACTTCATGCCGACAGAAGTAGTAAAGGAAAACAAAATATCAAGACTTGGGATCGAATGGTAGCCAAGATGAAGGCGAAATTCATACCCAAGGATTACCAGATAAGTATGTTCAAGATGATGTAGAACCTGAGACAAAGAGGATTGACTGTGAAGGAGTACACAGATGAGTTCTATAAGTTGAACATTAGAGCTGGACAAAGAAAGAGAGACAAATAGAAAGTTTCCAGATACATTAATGGCCTGAGATATGATATCTAGGATGAAATCAACATGGAGACAGTCATTACAGTTGAGGATGTGTATCAAATGGCACTGAAAGAAGAAGAGAAGTTGGCCAGGAAGCAGAGCAAGAAAAACATAGGTCGATGTTTGAACAGAGGCAAAGGAGTTTCCTAGGAGGAAACACAGAAGCCCAAGGATGAGGCGGAGAGACTACATAATCACTCTGAGAGAGGAGGAAGTTATCAAGGAAGATAGAGTGGTGGTAGAAGTTCTTTTCCCAGAGGAATAGGAAGAGGCAAAGGAGAAGTGAGATGTTACGCCTGTGTAAAAACAAGACATATGTGTTGGGATTGTCCCGAGAGGAAAAAAGGAGGTGAAGCTCACATTTCAGAAGAGCAGAAGAGATATGATGAGGCAGAAGGTGCATAGGATGGGAGATCCTTGATGATGAATAAATATATTTTAAAGAAAGAACCAGAAATTGAAAAACTAGCACAGAGGAACAATTTGTTTAGGACAACTTGTAAAATGAAGGACAAAGTTTTCAAGGTGATAGTCGATAGTGGAAGCACTGAAAACTTAGTATCCACGGAGATGGTGGAGAAGTTAGAGCTGGAGTCGACTGGACTTTCAATGTCATATAAATTCTCGTGGTTGTAGAAAATTCATCAGATAACAGTCTCACTCGACAATGCCTAGTTGAATTTAAAATATGAGGATACAAAGATTAGATTATGTGTGATGTAATTCCTATGGACGTTTGTCATGTTTTTTTGGGAAGACCATGGCAGTATGAAATAAATGTTATTCATGATGGGAGGAGAAATACTTACACCCTAGAGAAGAATGGTAGAACACACATGTTGTTTCCAATTGAGGAAAAGAAGGTGAAGGATGAAGCTAGCACGAGCAAACTTCTCATGAGTGGGAAGGAACTCCTAAATGAAGTAAAGAAGGAATAGGAGATGCAGTTTGTTGTAGTGAGGAAGCCAAGGGTTATCCTTACCATTACTTCAATGGAAGATTTTCCTGAGGAAGTTCAGGAACTCTTAGAGAATTTTTCCAATATTGTAGTGGATGAGTTGCCAAACTCATTACCGCCTATCAGAAGAATCAGTCATCGCATTTGCTTGATACCAGAAGAAATCCTGTCGAATAAAGAAGCGTACAGGTTGACACCTCAAGAGAATGAGGAGGTGAAGAGACAGGCTCAAGATCTATTATACAAAGGGTTTGTGAGAGAAATATTGAGTCCATGTGTAGCGCCAATTGTATTAAGCCCAAAGAAGGATGGAGGATAGAGAGTGTGTACATACTCAAGGGCCATAAACAAGATCACGATGAGATACACATTTCTATTACCAAGGGTGGATTACTTGATGGATTTCCTAAGTGGGGCTAACTATTTTTCAAAAATAGATTTGAAAAGTGGGTATCATCAGATAAGAATGAGAGAAGGTGATGCGTGGAAGACATCATTCAAGACAAATGAATGGTTATATGAATGGCTTGTTATGTTGTTTGGTTTAATCAATGCCCCGAGTGCTTTTATGAGACTGACGAATGAAGTGTTGAAAGATTTCATTGGTAAGTTTGTGATCGTATATATGGATGATATATTGGTATTTAGCAAGACTAAGGATGAGCACTTGAGACATTTAACATTGGTAATGAAGAGGTTGTAGCAAGAGAAGTTGTTGATCAATCTAAAAATGTCCTCTTTCATGAAGACATAACTCATATATTTGGGTTTTGTAATTTCTTCAAATGAATTGAAGATGGATCTTGAAAAGGTGAGAACAGTCAAAGAATGGTTGTCACGGAAAAATATCTTTGAGGTGAGAAGCTTCCATCGATTAGCAAGTTTATATCAGAACTTCATCATAAATTTTAGTGGGATTAGTGATCCAAAATTAGATTCAGGAGGCTTCCAGGTCCAGAAAAGGTTCAAAAATGAAAGTTCTTGGAATCAGACGAAACTAAATCCATTGTGACCAGGTCATCACGTTAATTCCAACCATATATTTACTTTCTCAAATGGGTTGTATATGCGAGAGCTATCACACTCTAACCATTTTCTCAAACAGCTAAAAAGTCAAAGGAATGGCAAAAAGTCAATGCTGACGTCAGCATGACATCACCAAAGACACCTCATGATGATGATGTGGCAGAGACATGTGGAAGCAGTTGAATGGGCAGATGACAGATCAAATCCAATTTGGACATGTGGCATGTGACACTTGTTAATTTTTGGGCAAATAAGGTGGTGCCACATGGCCCAAGCATGGGCAGCCACATGGCACCCATTTAACAGTTGTGTGGCAAGTTCCAAAAATGTTTTGGAGGTCCATGGGTTTTGAGCCCATGACCAACATCAAGCCCAAGTGCCTTAACAAAGATCCCTTTTACCAATGCACCACCAAGTTACTTATTAAATGAAACAAGTTTAATGTTATTTAAATTTGAATGTATTGTTATGTTGGAGGAAGGGGGTTGGGGTATAGCCCCAGACCATGTTTTTATTACATTATGTGACCACCATAAAACCAAGGGCGTAACCACCATATGTGCAAGGATATTTGATAAGACCCTAGCCCTTGGATCTTGAGCAGATCCCACAAGACCAGGGGATATCCCCTTAAAAGGTGCATGGAGGTTCTATCCATTAACCAATGGTCCCATGCCATGCGCCCATGACTAGGAGTTGGAGCCTATCCAAGGCCAGTGTGCAACCCAAAGGGATAGTGCTTGGCCATATGGTGTTCATATGACCATTTATAGGGGGCACACACATAGCCCAAGGGGGATACTCTGTTTATTTTTAAATTTTTGTTACAGAGTGGGTTTTTTAATAAAAGTTTTGGGTTCAAAATTGGTGTTTTGGGATATTTTGGTCATTATTGGGAGATATTGACCTCTTTTTGAGCCCAGATTTTGGGAGGAAGTTGGGGAATGATAAGCAACTTATGATCTATAAAAAACAAGATTGTTTGAGTCCATGGAGGATAGTAAGATCAGAGTTATGCTAAAGAAAAGCCAAGCCAAAGCCATTTTTATGCAGGGAAGATATTGAGGAGCAGACGCTTCCGGGGCATTTCTGGGAGCTACAATCAGTCTTTTTTAGTTCTGTTGGATTTATGAGGTTGAGAAGAACATAGTGAGACTAGTATGAGATCCATTTGATGTACTTTTTATGTACTTTGAAATCATTGAATAATTAATAAAGAAGCCTCCCCCACTAAGACAAAGTCATGGAGACGTAGGCAATCTTGTGCCGAACTCCATTATCACTTCTCTTGTTATGGTTTGTTGTTCTTATTGCTTCATTTCATATATGTAAATTGTTTTACGGATGATATATATTCTCTCATATTCATCCTCTTTCATTAGCTTTCTGAATGGTTAATAATCACATGCAATTAAAAACTCAACCACAGTCATTAAAAGATCATTTCAGATCAAATGGTATCAGAGATAGTTGACATTTAGAATTTGAGTTTTGCATGTTAACCAGGGAAAATCTATAGAGTGTTGAAGGCAAGATTGTTGCAGAGAATCAATTAATTGGATTGAGAAAGACAACTTCTCACAACGTGAAGATGGCATCAGAAGAGGGACTTTATGTTGATGAGAAAGAGTTTCAAAACACTTTCCTTGCTATGTCGAAGATGGTGAAAGTTTTGTATGAGGATTACTTGGAACGAAAGAGACCAGTTCTTGGGAAACCTTCAAAGGGAAAAAGTGAAGAGGAAGAGGATCCTCCTTAGAATCCTCCTTCACCTCCATCATCACCTCCTTCTTCTCCTTCTTATTCAAGTTCAAGTTCTAAATCCAATTCAAAGAAACATGTTCATAAACATAAGAATGAAATGCCATTGTTAAGACTTGATGTTAAATTTGAGTTACCCATATATGATGGTGAAGTTAATGCAGAGAAACATAAAAATTGGGTCAGGTAGATGGAGGCTTACTGCAGTGTGCAACAGATCAAGGATGAGGCCACACAAATCAAGTTGGCATCTTTGAGACTTGCAGGTACAAATCTCATATGGTGGAAAAGTAATTTGCAAAACGGAATGCAACAAGTGGGTAATGTATTTACATCATGGAAAAGATTCATTTTCGCAATTAGGAAACAATTCTATCCTTTGTGTTATATAAAAAAAACATTAATTGAATGGAAAGCTTTAAAACTAAGAACAATACAAACAGTGAAAGAGTATACAGATGGCTTTCGAAAAATGGCATTGATGTTAGATATCCCTTTACATACACAGGAAACCCTTATGAAGTATATAAGGGGTTTACCTGCACATATTAGAAACATTGTATTCATGTTTGGACCCACTAACCTTGATAAGGTTTTTGTTCAAGTGACGTATATTGAAGCAGGGAAAGTAGGTGTATCAGGGGAATCATCGTCTTCAAGGAAAGAGGACAAGAGGAAATGACATGGAAAGAATTCAAATGCAGTGGAAAGAAAGGAAGAGAAGCCCTCTTGCAAGCATTGCAATAAAGAGGGACATGATGAGGACAGATGTTGGTAGTTTCATCCTGAGAAGAGGCCAAAGTGGTTCAAGGAAAAGAAGGGAAGGTAAACAGTGGTAGCGAAAACAAGATCCATAGACTTGGGATCGGATTCGGGTGACGAATCTAAGGTCTCATTGGTCAGTATGATAGGTAAAATTGGTGAAGAAATTGATTGTATAAGTAACTTGTTTCATATAAGGACCATCATGGGACACACTAAGATAGACACATTAATCGATAGTGGATCTCAATCTAATCTAATCTCAGAAGAATTTGTTAAGCAATTGGGGTTAAAAACACAAGTGCATCATAATCCTTACACACTTAAATGGATAAGCAATCATCATCAAATGCACATAACAAAGCAGTGCACAATCAAATTTGCAATTTCATCTAAGTATGTGGACGAGGTAACATGTGATGTAGTGCCATTAAGTGAATGTGGAATGGTCTTAGGTAGTCCATACTTATATGATCATAAGGAAATCTTCTAGAGGACAAAGAATCAATATCAATTAACCAAAGCAGGTCAAGATTACGTGGTTCATGCTCATCATGTTCAGGCAAATAAAACACTTTGAACAATAGAACAATTAAAGAAGGTAGTTCAAGCAAGCAACAAACAAATAATTGTTTCAAATGAAGTAATCAATCTTAAGAAAGAACAGGAAATGATTGTTGAATGGAAAATCAATCATGGTGTTCTTCAAGATAAGCTCATGACGTGCAAATATTACAAGTATATCAGATACTTTGCAGTCGTCATTTTGATTCTATCATTATTAATGTTGTCTACATGGATGATAGTGGCTTCAGTAAGATGTAGCAAGGTTCAAATGCCTAACAATATGTTGTCAGTTGTCATGATTTCGTTACAGTTGATCTTGATGAGACAGGTCCACGGGATAGAGTTTAGAGACAGAGGACAAGTTGGGTGGTCTATCCCGAGCTTGTTGACTGGTCAATAACCTTTTGGGGACCAAAAGGTCCTTCAAGGCTTCCAGGTCCAGAAAAGGATAAAAAATGAAAGTTCTAGGAATTAGACGAAACCAATTCTATTGCGACCGGCTCGTCGCGTTGATTCTGACCATATATTTACTTTCTCAAACAGGCTCTGTATGTGAGAGTTATTGTACTCTAGCCGTTTTCTAAAACAACTAAAAAGTCAAAGGACTGGAAAAAATTCAATGATGACATGAGCATGACATAACCGAAGACACCTCATGATGTTGATGTGGCAGAGACATGTGGCAGCAGTTGACTTGGCAGATGACAGATCAAATCAGATTTGGACACGTGGTTGTGACACTTGTCAATTTTTGAGCAAATGAGGTGGTGCCACGTGGCCCAAGCATGGGTAGCCACGTGGCACCCAGTCAACAATTGTGTGGCAAGTTGCAAAAATGTTTTGGAGGTCCATGGGTTTTGAACCCACAACCACCATCAAGCCCAAGTTCCTTAACAAAGAGCCCTTTTACCAATCCGCCACCAAGTTACTTATTAAATGAAACAAGATTAATGTTATTTAAATTTGAATGTATTGTTATGTGGGCGGAAGGGGGTTGGGGCATAGCCCCAACCCACGTTTTTATTACATTATGTGACCACCATAAAAACAAGGGCGCAAGTGCCATATGCGCAAAGATATTTGATAATACCCTAGCCCTTAGATCTCAGGAAGATCCCACAAGACCAGGGGCTATCACATTAAAAGGTGCATGAAGGTTCTATCCATTAACCAATGGTCCCATGCCATGCACCCATGACCAGAAGATGGACCCTATCCAAGGCTAGCTCACAGCCCAAAGGGCTGGCGCTTGGCCATATGGTGTTCATATAACCAGTTATAGGGGGCGTGTGCATAGGCCAAGGGGGATACTCTGTGTATTTTTAAATTTTTGCTACAGAGTGGGTTTTTTAATAAACGTTTTGGGCCCAAAATTGGTGTTTTGGGGATATTTTGGCCATTATTAAAAGATATTGAGCTCTTTTTGAGCCCATATTTTGGCTGGAAGTTGGGGAATGATAAACAACTTTAGATCTATAAAAACCACGCTTGTTTGAGGCCATGGAGGATAGTCAGATCAGATTTATGCTGAAGCAAAGCCAAGCCAATGTCATTTTTATGCAGGGAAGCTATTGCGGAGCATACGCTTGCAGCCCATTTTTGGGAGATACACTCTGTATTTTTAGTGTCATTAGTTGTGTTGGATTTTTGAGGTTGAGCAAAACACAGTGAGACCAGTATGAGATACATTTTATGTAGTTTTGTTGTACTTTGAAAGAAATGAAGAATTAATAAAGAAGCCTCCCCCACTGAGACAAAGGCCCAGAGACATAGGAAATTTTGTGTTGAACTCCATTATCGCCACGTGGCCCAGGCATGGGTAGCCACGTGGCACCCAGTCAATAGTTGTGTGGCAAGTTGCAAAAATGTTTTGGAGGTCCATGGGTTTTGAAACCACGACCACCATCAAGCCCAAGTTCCTTAACAAAGAGCCCTTTTACCAATCCGCCACCAAGTTAATTATTAAATGAAACAAGATTAATGTTATTTAAATTTGAATGTATTGTTATGTGGGTGGAAGGGGGTTGGGGCATAGCCCCAACCCATGTTTTTACTACATTATGTGACCACCATAAAAAGAAGGGCACATGCGCCATATGCGTAAAGATATTTGATAACACCCTAGCCCTTGGATCTCAGGAAAATCCCACAAAACCAATGGCTATCCCGTTAAAAGGTGCGTGAAGGTTATATCCATTAACCAACAGTCCCATGCCATGCACCCATGACCAGGAGCTGGACCCTATCCAAGGCTAGCTCGCAGCCCAAAGGGCTGGCGCTTGGCCATATGGTGTTCATATGACCAGTTATAGGGGGCATGTGCATAGGCCAAGGGGGCTACTCTATGTATTTTTAAATTTTTGCTAAAGAGTGGGTTTTTTAATAAAAGTTTGTGGCCGAAAATTGGTGTTTTGGGGATATTTTGGCCATTATTGGGACATATTGAACTCTTTTTGAGCCCAGATTTTGGGAGGAAGTTGGGGAATGATAAAAAAATTTAGATCTATAAAAACCACGCTTGTTTGAGGCCATGGAGGAAAGTCATATTAGATTTATCCTGAAGCAAAGACAAGCCAAAGTCATTTGTATGCAAGGAAGTTGTTGAGGAGCATACGCTTGCAGCCCATTTTTGGGAGCTACACTCAGTATTTTCAGTGTCGTTAGTTGTGTTGGATTTTTGAGGTCAAGAAGAACACAGTGAGACCAGTATGAGATACATTTTATGTAGTTTTGTTGTACTTTGAAATAAATGAAGAATTAATAAAGAAGCCTCCCCCACTGAGACAAAGGCCCAGAGACATAGGAAATTTTGTGCCGAACTCCATTATCACTTCTCTTTTTATGGTTTTCTATTCTTATTGCTTCATTTCAGATTTGTAACATGTTTTATGGCTGATATATATTCTCTCATATTCATCCTTTTTTAGTATCTTACTGAATGGTTAATAATCACATGCAATTAAAAACTCAACCACAATCATTAAAATATCATTTCGGATCAATTAGTGCTCAAATGATGGATACGGTGAAGAAAAGAAACAAATATTTCCAATGGATAGAAGAGGCAGAGAGGAGCTTCAACATATCGAAGGAGAAAATAACTGAACAACTGATTCCGGTTATGTCGGATTTCATAAAGACATTCCAGATGAGATTCAATGCAAGTGGAGTTGAAATTGGAGCGGTCTTAAGCCAAGATAATAGACCTATTTCATATTTCAGTGAGAAGTTGAATGAACCTAAAAATAAGTACTCCACATACGACAAAGAGTTTTGTGCCATAATTCAAGCCTTGAAGAAATGGAGGCACTATCTCGTACCAAAGGAGTTTGTTTTGTATAGAGATAATCATGCTTTGCAATTCATAACTAGACAGAAGAAGTTAAACCAGAAACATGCCAAGTGGATAGAGTTTATGCAAAATTTCACTTTTGTCACTAAACAAATTTCTAGAAATACTAACAAAGTTGTTGATGCATTGAGGAGGAGAATTTTGATTATGTAGAAATTTCAAGTCAAAACCCTGGGGTTTGATCACCTTAAGGAAATGTACCATAGTGATCCAGATTTTGGAGAGGCATATGAAGCATGTGCAAATCTTGTGCTCAGAGACAAAAGCCAGTGGGATGAATATCTGATTCAGGATGGGTTGTTGTTTAAAGGATGCCAGTTGTGCATACCAAGATGCTCGATGAGGGAGAATTTGTGAAAGAAAAATCATAGTGGAGGTCTAGCCAGAAACTTTGGCCACGAAAAGATATTTGCCCAATTAAATGGATCATACTATTGGCCAGGTATGAGAGAAGAGGTGAAGAGATTTGTGAATAATTGCAAGATTTGTTAGTATGACAAGGGAAAGAAACAAAACATTAGGTTGTATCAACCACTGCCTATTCCAAAGAGGCCTTGGGATGCAATAAGCATGGATTTTTTATTGGGATTGTCAAAGACTCAGAGAGGAAGTGATTCCATATTTGTAGTTGTGGATAGATTTTTGAAGATGGCACACTTTATCCCATGCTTGAAGACCAGTGATGTAACACATGTTGCAAATTTGTTTTTCAAAGAGGTTGTGAGACTCCATGGATTGCTCAGGAGTATAGTTTCAGAAATGGATACCAAATTTGTTGGTCATTTATGGAGGATGTTGTGGAAAAAGTTGGGGATGGAGCTATATTTTAGTTCTGCATATCATCCACAAACGGATGGACAGACCAAAGTAGTGAATAGAAGCTTAGGATATTTGTTGAGTTTGGTCATTGAACACCATAGTCAGTGGGATCAGATTTTAGCACAAGCCGAGTTTGCATATAATGACTCAGTGAATAGAACCACCAGAAAAATTCCATTATAAATCATTTATGGAATGGGTCTGGGAGGATTGTTGGAGTTAAGAGATCTGAAGCAAAATGAATTTAGGAGCGTTGGAGCTGAAGAATTTGTTGTAGAAATGCAGGAACTTCACAAATAGATCAAGGAGCAATTGAAGAAAAACAACACATAATACAAGTGCAAAGTTGATCAACATAAGAGGAAGATTAAATTTGAAGTTGGTGATCAATTTCTCACACATTTGAGGAAGGAAATATTCCCAAGGGGAACATATAATAAGTTGAAATTGAAAAAGATAGGGTCGTGTAAAATCCTGAAGAGATTTGGTGAGAATGATTATGAGTTAGAGATTCTAGAAGATGTGGGTATATCACCCATATTCAACATTGCAAACATGTATCCTTGCAGGGAAGATAGAACCAGAGAGTCAGAAGATCGAGGAGTGTAGTGTCCCCAAGGTAGAGCCCCGTTGTAAACCAAGTTCTGAAAGGAATTGTGATTATGTTTTATAGGCTGGTGAGCCAAGTTCTTATAAGCTGGAGACTTATGTGTTTGTTAGGCCAGGGAGCCTAAGTGTTGAAGGCCAGGAGCTTGTTGTTGTACTTGTATGTAAGCAGAACATTTAATAAAATATAAACATTGCCAGGTGCAGACCGACCACGATGAATGAGTGAAGGGTGACTGAGCATCCATAGAGTGGGCAAGGAATTAGGGGCTGGATGGTGGGAAAGGGGCTAAGTGTTGAGCCTGGGGGCTAAGCCTAGGGGGCTTAAGCCTGGGAATAATATTTTAATGTTATTCCAAAAAGACATGTGCATTTTGTGTTTTATCCTAAGTTTTGGCAAGGGAGGACGTACAAGGGTGATGCATGCTAGTGGAATGCATGCAGTTCCATGGGTGACAAGTGTCAACCCTGATGCATGTGAATAAATGGCCAGGGTGAGCCGTGAGAAAGGTTCCTCCTCCTCCATTCGACCCTTGGACTACCAGAAGGTGAACTGGTCTGACTCCTCCAGAGAAACCCTCGTGCATCCTCTAAACCGAAAAGGTGTGTATCTGTGTTTGTTCCAGGATAGCTAATACATCCCCTGTCTGAACAGTTCAAACCTGCATTGACCCCTGTGTGGATTGTTTGTCACGCATCCCCGACAACTAGAGTGTGAGTCTATCATGTGCTGGTGGATTGGGAAATAAGAAATGACCTGCCATTGTTGAACCTGTTGGAAAGCCCGTGTCTGTTTTCCCCGTGGGTTGTTGTGACCACGCAGTGCTAGACTGCATGGGGTCTTGTTGGCCAGTGGTACAACGCTCTCTCCAGGTGAGAGAGGTGATTGAGGTTGGTAGAACAGGTTGTTGGCCTGTGAGTGATTCTCTCCAGGTGAGAGAGTGCGCGGAGGAATTAGAGGACTCCTGGAAGGAACCCTGTAGATGCCACAGAGCCCAGAGGCTTCTGATCCAGCCTATTCCTGTAACCCAAGTCAAGGGAGATTAGAAGCCGAAGGACTATCCAAGTGACAGAGAAGGTGTATTCTCCTGGGGTGGAACATGCATGTGGGGAATGAAGGACTGTGGGCAGTGAGTGTGGGAGCTTCCTGGGAGAGAATTCCTTCCTTGTGGTTATGTGTTGTTTTCGCTGTAACCTCAACTAGCCTAGTATTCCTTGTCTTAGGGTGGATCTTAGTCCTAGCTTGGGGGTGACCCACTGCTGAGCTGATGAGCAGTGTGGTCTAAGGCTAGGAGGTTTGTGGAAGGCCTACACTTGGTTGGTGGAATCTACCATTGATAAAGATAAGTATCGGATTATGCTTTAATCATGTTTTGCATGACTGTGCTGCTTATGTATCATGTTTTCTGCTGTGTATAAGAATTAATATGAAAAGATAATTGCTTGCTGATTATGGCAGTAATTCATATGAATACTCTGTGTTGAATGTGTTTATGGTTTAAATGCATGTGGGTTAAATAACATCTATATGAGTTATGTACAAAGTGGTGTTATAGTCTTCTTTTAAGAGCGACTAAACCTTAGTAGCAGAAAAGGTGCGCTACAGTTTGGTATGAGAGCCAAGGTTTCGACACTGAGCCTAGATGGGATAGTGGAGTGGTCTTTAGACCAAGAATGCGAAGGGAAATTAGGTCTGGAGGGCCAATTTCATACCCTAGTTTTCTCCAAAATGTCAAGGAGTTACTTGACGAGTTTTAAAGCTCAGGAGGTATAGTGGCGTTATGAAACCGCAACCAATGTGGTATGAGTCCACAGGGAGAGAGGACTCCACACCGGTGGTGTACGAGCTCTAGGATCTGTTTGGGAGGGAAGGTGAACCCTTGTGACCGTCAAATCTAAAAAGTGTGCACGAGGTTTAAATCCCTTTGGATATTGCATAGGAGTGTGGAAATCACGATACGCGAAATCCCGAATTAGTTAGGACCATCCATCTTGAAGGGACAAGTGGCGATAATAAAGAGCCCATTGGCATTTTTCATGTCAAAATATCAGGATATCGTCATTCATGCAATCAGGAGTCATGATGACAGGAGGTTGGGAATTTTCATGTTAAAAGTCCCGGAAATGATATGAGCCATCCATTTGTGGGGACACGTGGTGGAGATCAAGTGACCCATCGGTATATCAGCTACCAGGGTTTTGATTTGACATAGAACTTTGTCATCAGGGAATTGCAAGTTGCGAAATCTCGAGATTGGATCTGAGTCGTCCGTCAGTTGGGACACATGGGCGAGATTGGCAGCCCATCGGCATATCAAGGTTTAGCATTTCGTGAATCCTGAAGGCAAGGCACCCGGAGAATTTGAAATCATGAAATCATGAAACAGAGAGAAGCGGAAAGGACCATCCATTCTTGGGGACACATGGCCAAGATCGAGGCATTCAGGAAATTTTCGGAAGGAGAGTCATCCATCGGGAAATCAGGGTTCGAGGAATCACGAATCCTAAGGAAATATGTGTTTCAGCATTGGAAAGTCTGAAACCCCAATAGGAGGTATGACTATGGTCATATAAGGGGAGGTCATGTGAACCATGAGTCTATCCTAGAGGGCTAACGGGAGTTAGAGCCCATCGGCATTTGGAAGCCCAAAACCCCGAAAGGATCTAGATCATTAGATCTAGCTCGTCGAGGATCGTTGGATCATGTATAAGAAACCGTGCATCGGATTTCGGGGATAGGAGTGAAAAGAGGTTGGGAGTCACTGTGTAATGAATTCCCAGGTACCGAAAACCCAACAGTCCCAAAAGTCCCAAAAACTGAAGTTTCAAAAACAAAAAAACCCAAAAGTGCAGAGCCGAATGAGAGCTCAGAAAACCCATTGGAATCGAAATGTCTTTTTTTCTTATTCATATTAGTTATAAATGTTGTGGATTGTTCCTGAAGGTTTAATAGACTAAAAAACTTTGAATTTAATTTCACAGTGCATGTGCAGAGTTCAACTGAGGTCAAGACTCCAGTTAACCAACGTCGAGTATGGAGTAGGGAAAGGTGCAAATTATCCCTGAAATAGAAGACGAATGGGAAGGAAAGGATGATAACCTAGGATTCGAAGGATCAAACTCCAATGGGCATGGAAAAGAGAAGGATAAGGAAGGACACATAGTGAAAATCATTGAAGGATTGCAAAGAGAGGCCAAGGCTTGCTGAGCTAATAGCCAAAAGCTCATGAAAGTCAAGGATCTATAGGGTGAATTAAACTTAAAATTTTTGAAGAGCCTGGAAAGAATAGAGAAGAAACTCGAGAAGGGAAGAGACTCAAGTACGATAGAGAGTCACAAAACCCATGGGAGAATAATTAGGTTGAGGAGTGGTAGTCGACATCGTAGTCGCTCCCAAAGACATTCTGACAGGGAGACACGTAGTAGTTCAATCCCATCCCCTACTAGAAAACATCAAAAATTTGGAAAGGAGGAATTGAAAGGGGAGATGAACAAAATTAAGCCTCCAACATTCAATGTAGAACATAAGAAGGAGGAAGATGCTGAGACATGGTTGCTTGGCATGAAGAAATACTTCCAACTACAGAATTATTTCGCCCATGCAGAAGGAAGAATTGCAATGTACCAACTGAAAGGAAAAGCATCCGTGTGGTGGGATCAGTTTGTGCAGGTGTAGCACATCAGAGAGAAAGAGGTCACTTGGAAGGAATTTAAGAGGTATTTCGAGAAGAAATACCTGACTAAAATATTCTATGACAGAAAGATGAAGGAGTTCTTCGAACTCAAGCTAGGCAGCATGACTATTGATGAGTATGAACGAAGTTTTCTGGAACTACTGAAGTATGTTGCATTCATCAAAGAGGAGGCTGTCAAGATTCAGAGGTATATGAGTGGACTGCCACCTTCCATGGGTGATAAGATTCAATATGATGATCCTAAGACTATGGAAGAAAAAATAATAAGGGCGAAATGCTTATACGAATAGCAAAGAGAAAAGCCTACCTTTCGGAAGGCTTGGGATGACCAGAAGAGGTTTAAGAAAGAACAGAGGCAGAAGGGAAACAGGCCTCCCTTTTTCAAGAATGGCCCTGGGGAACAGTCATCCTTTAGAGACCCTAGGAAATTTGAAGGGAGTGAGCAGGTGCCAAGACTGCTACCTATGGAGTGTTGGGGTTGTAAAGGGAATCATAGGTATAGAGACTTCCCCCACAGAAAAGACAAAGAAAGAACTGTCCATACTGTTCAGCAGGTTGAAACAGTGGAGGATATGGGTAGTAGAATGTCGAGTATCTATGCAGCCCTGAACAATAAGCAAGCATAATTCAATCACACATGATTGAGGTGGAAGGTACGATCAACAACCGACCACTTGTTATTTTAATTGATTCAGGGGCTAGCCATAGTTATGTAGATCCTAGAGTGGTGAAAATTTTGCATCTAACGAGGAGACAACATGAGAAATCTTGGTTAGTGCAGTTGGCCATAGGGACCAAGAGGAAGGTCACTGAATTGGTTAAGTCATGTTCAGTGGACATGAAAGGAATAAGCACTAAGGTTGAAATGAACATTCTACCTTTAGGCTCATATGATTGCTTAATTGGGATGGACTGGTTGGACTAGTACCATGCCCTTATAGATTGTCATAACAAGAGATTTACATGTCTGGACGAAGAGGGAAATCAGGCAACAGTCCAAGGAATTCCCAGAGCCATGGATGTGAGGGAAATCTTAGCCATGCAGCTGAAGAAATGTTACCGGAAAGGATGTCAATTATATGCATCTCGGGTGGAAGAAGCATCTCGAGATGTAGTATTGAATCTGGAAGATCATGAAGTACTCAAGGAGTTCAAGGATGTATTTTAGGAGGTACCTTGACTACCTTCGAGGAGGGACATCAATTTTTCTATAAATTTGATGCCTGGAACAACTCCAGTTTCGAAAGCTCCTTATAGAATGAGTACACCAGAGCTGAAGGAGTTTCAATGGAAACTCGAAGAGATACTAAAGAAAGGTTACATTCACCCTAGTGTGTCACTGTGGGGAGCCCCGGTCCTATTCGTGAAGAAGAAATATGGGACGTTGAGGCTGTGCATTGATTTTTGGTAGTTGAATAAGGTCATTGTCAAGAAAAAGTATCCTATGCCAAGGATTGATGATCTTTTTGATCAGTTGAAGGATGCAAAAATATTTTCAAAAATAGATCTCTGATCAGGATATCACAAAGTGAGAATAAAGGATGAGGACATCAACAAGACCACCTTTAGAACAAGGTACGGTCATTATGAGTTCACGATGGTGCCGTTTGGACTGTCCGACGTGCCTACTATTTTCATGTGCTTAATGAATGGAGTGTTCAGAAATTATTTGGACAAGTTTGTCATAGTATTCCTGGATGATGTCTTGGTGTATTCCAAGACAGAGGAAGAACATGATCAACACCTGAGAATGGTGCTGCAGGTGTTGAGAGAACACCAGTTGTACACAAAACTAAGCAAGTGCTCTTTTTACCAAAGGCAAATCCATTATTTGGGGCACATTATATCTGAAGAAGGGATCACCGTGGATCCTAAGAAGGTGCCATTCGAGAATGGCCAGTGCCAAGGAATGTGGCAGAAGTTAGATCTTTTATGGGTCTGGCAGACTACTATAGGAGGTTTATAACCGGATTCTCAAAGATAGCTCATTCTATCACTTCCTTGCAAAGGAAGGAGAAGAAGTTCCAGTGGACTAAAGAATGTGAGAGAAGCTTCCAATGATTGAAGCAACTGCTAAATGGTGCTCCAGTCCTAAAGATTGCAGATCCAGACAAGGATTACGTAGTGTGCACAGATGCATGTAAGGAGGGGCTGGGAGGAGTTCTCATCCAAGAGGAATTTGTAGTTTGTTATGAATCCTGAAAGTTGAAGGAACATGAGAAGAATTATGCCACTCATGATTTAGAGCTGGTAGAAATTGTCCAATCTTTAAGGAAATGGAGACATTACCTCATGGGCAAGAGATTCGAGTTGAGAACAGACCATAACGGTCTGAAGTATTTATTTGATCATCCGACCTTAAATGCCAGGCAAATCAGATGGCTGGAGTTTCTGTGCGAATATGACTTTGATATCAAGCATATCAAAGGGAAAGAAAATAAGGCGGTTGATGCACTCAACAGAAAAGTGCACGAATTACATGCTACAGCCATTAGCATGTACCAGACTGAGATGAAAGACAGAATTTTGGAAGCTGCAAATGCTAATTTGTAGTACAAAAATCTTGTAGCAAAGCTACAGCAGCGTGAGAGACCACAGACCAAGGAAAGTTACACCTTGGGAACTAATGGTTTACTTCTGTATAAAAAGAGAGTGTATGTACCCAATGTTCGAGAGTTGAAGCTGGAAATTCTAAAGGAGATGCATAACGTGGCTTATGCTGGACATCCTGGATATCAGAAGATTGTGGCAGTAGTCAAAGGCCATTATTTTTGGTCGGGTTTGAAGAAAGAAATCGCTGAATATATCGCCAGATGTATGGAGTGCCAAAAGGTTAAGGGTGAGCATAGGCACCCAGCAGGGTTACTGCAGCCTTTACCTATTCCTGAATGGAAATGGGATGTGGTAACAATGGATTTTATCACAAGATTGCCCAGAACAAGAAAGCAGCATGATTCAATCATGGTGGTGGTGGACAAGCTTACTAAAGCTACCCATTTTATTCCACTGAAAACCACCCACAGAGCAGTAGATGTTGCTGATATCTTCTTAAAAGAAGTTGCATGCTTGCATGGAATTCCTAAGAAAATTGTGTCTGATAGGGACCCGAAATTCACTTCGAATTTCTGGAAAGGACTGTTCAAAGGATTTGGAACGAATCTGAACTTTAGTACAGCATATCATCCCGAGTCTGATGGACAGACAGAGAGAGTGAACAGAGTAATAGAAGACATGCTGACAATGTATGTGATGGATAAACCATCAAGGTGGGAAGACAACCTACATTTGGTAGAATTCACCTACAATAATGGGTATCATGCATCATTGAAGATGAGCCCATTCGAAGTGCTTTATGGAAGAAAGTGCAACACTCCAGTGAGATGGGATAATCCAGCTGACAGAGTAGTAGTTGGGCCTGAGCTACTCAAGGAAATGGAAGATCAAATGATAAAAATTAAACATAATCTAAAAGCTACCCAGGACAGGCAGAAAAGTTATGTTGATAGTAACAGAACCCATAGAGAATTCAAAGTGGGTGACCATGTTTTCCTGAAAGTGAAAACTAACAGGATTTTCCTAAATTTGGGAAGTTGCGCCAAGTTGGCAGCAAGATTTTGTGGTCCATTTGAGATACTGGAAAGGATTGGGCCTGTTGCATACATGCTTGCATTACCTGCATCTATGACTGTACATAATGTGTTTCATGTTTCACTTCTTAATAAATATGTACCTGATGCTAATCATGTTATTGATTGGAATGTGATTCAGGTGGAACCAGAAGGTGTCTTGCAAGTGCATCCTGTGCGCATCTTGGACAGGAAAAGCAAACAGCTCTGGAATAGAGCTATAGAGCTTGTAAAGGTCTAGTGGACCTGGTACGCTCGTGAGGATGCGACATGGGAGAATGCAGATGTTATGCGAGAAGAGTACCTACATCTTTTTGAAATTTTTTGAAAAGCTTGCAGATGCTGTGTAAAGTTGCACTGAGGACAGTGCAAAAATAAGTGGAGGGGGATTGTAGTGTCCCCAAGGCCGAGCCCCATTGTAAACCAAGTTCTGAAAGGAATTGTGATTATGTTTGATAGGCTAGTGAGCCAAGTTCTTATAAGCTGGAGACTTATGTGTTTGTTAGGCCGGGGACCCTAAGTGTTGAAGGCCAGGAGCCTGTTGTTGTACTTGTATGTATGCAGAACATTTAATAAAATATAAACACCACCAGGTGCAGACCGAGCATGATGAATGAGTGAAGGGGGACTGAGCATCCACGGAGTGGGAAAGGAATTAGGGGCTGGAAGGTGGGAAAGGGGCTAAGTGTTGAGCCTGGGGGCTAAGCCTAGGGGGCTTAAGCCTGGGAATAATATTTTAATATTATTCCAAAAAGACATGTGCATTTTGTGTTTTATCCTAAGTTTTGGCAAGGGAGGACGTACAAGGGTGATGCGTGCTAGTGGAACACATGCAGTTCCATGGGTGACAAGTGTCAACCCTGACGCATGTGAATAAACAAACAAGGTGAGCCATGAGAAAGGTTCCTCCTCCTCCATTCGACCCTCAGACTGCCAGAAGGTGAATTGGTCCGACTCTTGTAGAGAAACCCTCGTGCATCCTCTGAACCGAAAAGGCATGTATCTGTGTTTGTTCTGGGATAGCCGGTACATCCCCTGTCTGAAAAGTTAGAACCTGCATTGACCCCTACGTGGATTGTTTTTCATGCATCCCCGACAACCAGAGTGGGAGTCTATCCTATGTTGGTGGATTGGGAAATAAGAAATGACCTGCCATTGTTGAACCTGTTGGAAATCCTGTGTCTATTTTCCCCGTGGGTTGTTGTGACCACGCAGTGCTGGACTGCGTGGGATCTTGTTGTCCAGTGGTACAACTCTCTCTCCAGGTGAGAGAGGTGATTGAGGTTGGTAGAACAGGTTGTTGGCCTGTGAGGGATTCCCTCCAGGTGGGAGAGTGCGCGGAGGAAGGAGAGGACTCCTGGAAGGAACCCTGTAGCTGCTACAAAGCCCACAGACTTCTGGTCCGACCTGTTCCTGTAACCCAAGGCAAGGGAGATTAGCAGTCGAAGGACTATCCAGGTGACAGAGAAGGTGTATTCTCCTGGGGTGGAACAGGCATGTGGGGAATGAGGGACTATGGGCAGTGAGTGTGGTAGCTTCCTGGGAGAGAATTCCTTCCTTGTGGTTGTGTGTTGTTTTCCCTGTAATCTCAGCTAGCCTAGTATTCCTTGTCTTGGGGTGGAGCTTAGTCCCAGCTCGGGGGTCACCCACTGCTGAGATGATGAGAAGTGTGGTCTAAGGCTAGGACGTTTTTGGAAGGCCTGCACCTGGTTGGTGGAATCTACCATTGATAAAGATAAGTATCTGATTATGCCTTTATCATGGTTTGCATGACTGTGTTGCTTATGTATCATGTTGTCCATTGTGTATATGAATTAATATGTAAAGCTAATTGCTTGTTGATTATGGAAGTAATTCATATGAATACTCTGTGTTGAATGTGTTTATGGTTTAAATGCATGTGTGTTAAATAACATCTGTATGAGTTATGTACAAAGTGGTGTTATAGTCTTCTTTTAAGAGTGACTAAACCTTAGTAGCAGAAAAGGTGCACTACAAGGAGACATCCAATGGAAAATAAGATTCTTGTATAAAAGAATCTACAAATGGAAAATATCATAGATCAATGAGTTGGTAAGAAGACCAGATGGAAAACATATTTTTAATACTTGGTGAAGTGGAAAGGACGACCAGTAGAAGATGTCAGTTGGGTTGGTGAAGCGAATATCTAGAAGCATGAAAGATCGGTGCAAGAGCTCATGAATAGGAGTCCATGAATTTTTCAGCCAAGAGAATATGATGCAGGAGCATCGCCAACAAAGCACAAGCAGAAGACAGCTGGGTGCACTAGTGCATATTTTGAAACATTTTGAATTTCAAAGATCAATGTATTAATGTAATATCTGACAAAAATTTTTGAGTTATGAACATCTTTAATGATAGGAGGTTGATCCATCACGTAAGATCGATGGGGGATGTATTTTGTTTTATGAGACAGATCGCAGTACAGATCTAGATTTTGCACTCTTATCTATTTGTCTCGATATTCATTGTAATAAATGTTAAGTAGTTGATAGCATTTAATTCAGGTAGGGTAGTGTAGAGTAGTTCGGGAGAAGTACCCAAGAGAGTCCCTGGATAAAAATCTTTGTAATGTTGCAGAGTAGGGGGGATAGCTGCTAACAAGAGAGAACCGAGCAGTAGTTGAATCTATCTGGTATATGTTAAGGAGTAGTGAAGAACAATGTATGTATGTATAGAAGTTTCAGTTGAATGAATATAATAGAGGAATATTGTTCCAAATGTATGTTGTTATGTGTCTGAATGAGTGATAGACTTTAAGTTTATTTCCAATTCCCTGTTATTTTTTTGTTCTTGTATCCATGAATGCATTTTCTTTATTGAATGTATGAGTCACTATGAGGAGTGAACAATTTCCAGTAGTCTCTCTTCTTCGAGCAAGTGCAAGGTGTGCAGAGTGTCTGCAAGGAGTGCGTGAATGAGTCTATTTCAACTCGAAGCTCAGAAGAGATAATGAGAACTTGTATGTGTGTGTGAAAGGAGTGCATTGACATCCACAAAGAGTGTGTGACAGGGTTTTTAGACCAAAATCTCAGAAGGAGTAGCATGATTTCATTCATGGGAGAATAGCCGCAAAACGGTGTGAAGCCATCCACAAGGAGAGGTTAAGTGTGGAGGAACATTTGTTGCAAGGTGTGCATAGATCAAGATTTCAACCAAGTGTCGAGGAGATTGTTCAGAGGAACAAGAGAAAATCAAGTAAGTCAAGATCAGGAGGGAGATCGACAAAAAATCTTCACAGAGAGAAGTCTTTGAAGTTTTCATTAAAGACGGTGGACAAGATTCATTCCAAATGGAGACTAACAGTTCTAGACCCTCAGATCTAGAATATCTACGAGGAGGATAGTCATGGACTGTTTTGATACTTCGGAGCTCAGCAAGTTCGAACACTTGATGAAGGTAGAGTCACGAACTCCAAAATCTTGAACGGATCTCAGTTGTTGATCATGAGAGGAGCACATGGCGACGGATTAAGGAGTTCGGGAATTGGAAGTTTGGAGGTTTGTGGGCAAAAGGCCTAGATTTTCATGAGGCCGCAAACTATGAACTATGGTGGGGCTGAAAAATCTAAGGAGACATGTGGGAGGAGTTCAGAAACTCGGAGAAGAGAATTTTGGGAGAAGTCGAGGGAAGGATTTGGGAAATCCCTGAAGTCTGAACCACGAAGAGAATAGACCCATGGTCATAGTCATGGTCATTTGTGAAAGAGACCTGTGTGTGTGGATAGAGTAATTTTGGGTGCCTATAGGGACCCAAGGAGTCTCTCTAACTTAGCATTCCAAACGATCCAAGATCGGGAGGTCGAGCAACCCTTTGGAGGGAAGGGGGGTCTGCACGACAAAGGAACATGGAAAATTCTATTATAACTTCATTGTTAAGTCAATGTAAAGAATGGGATATACACCCTCCAATTTGAATATCTTTAAATTGGATGATATATCTCCCAGATATATATTTATAATGTTGATTGCTTTACTACAACGTGTACATTGTTTGCTAATAATATATAGGTTAATATAAGAGTTATGTAAATTAAAACTAAGCTAACGATTCAAGACCATTGAATTTTGGAAAATAGAAATATTACAAAATTTTAAAGGGACAATCTTATATTTTTCACATGAACCATGGAAACATGAGGTAGATTGACTTTAATATGAAGTTATAATCTAATATTTCATGTCTCTTTCTTTTCTAACCATTAGCTTTATGATTCATGGATTTAGTGTGATATTGCACTAAAATATTTTGTCACAAGAAATATCATAAATAAAATTGAAATCTACACAATGAGGGTTAAATTCCTTTAGATTCAAAAATCTTTAGTTACTCATTTTCTTCTTGTGCATGAAATAAATAAAATGAATAAAATAAAGAACAATAAAACAAAATCACATATTATCCACAAAATAACACAAATATTTTCTCTCGGATAGCCTTACTAGAGAAAACCTTGCTAGAGAGTGAGGCTACTTTGCTCTATTTTCCCTGGTATGGAAATAATGCAAGTAAATAGGAGAATGTTGTTGTACTATGTTGTCATTGATGTCAAAGGGTTGATGTCAAGTATTTTCATAGTGATTTGTTTGTATCATTGATTCATTATTGGTTATATGGTCATTGATGCAATTGTTGTCAAAGGGTTGATTTCAAGTGGTTTCATAATGATGCGTTGATATTAAAGGGAGTTGTATCATTGATGTCATGTCATGGTTGATAGGAAGAACCAAATGGATAAACTCCAAAGTGGTCCCCTTATGGTGAAATCCCTCATGGGAAGACACTCGTGGTTAAAGTTATCAAAGTGGTCCCCTTATGGTGAAATCCTTCATGGGAAGATTCTTTGTGAATCCAAATGGTTAGGTGGTCGAGTAGCCCAATAGTGTGGTTATGGAACCTAATTTTGATTGAGGAATAATGTAATGAATATTAGTGAATTTTCAGGAGAAACTATTCCAGATGGATAGTATATGTTATGTTGTTTTCGGTGAGAACATCACATAACTCCTCGTGGTTAGAGAGTTATGTCCATGTGAAGTTGGAAAACCCTCATGAGTTATCTAGAAGCCCCTAGAAGGTCAAAGTTAAATTATTCTTGAAGCTCCTAGAAGAGGTTGACTAGTCAAACTGGTTAGTCATGGGTTAAGTGGTTGCAACAAGAAAACAATTAAAAATAAATTAGTTGCAACTAGAAGTGGAGAGTTTATTATTTGTGGATAAAGTGGTTGTAAGTGGAAAAAGTGGTTAGAAGTGGGTTAGCCCCAAAATAAGAAATTTGGGTATGTTTGTTAGAAGATAACCCCTAGAGGAAGCTACTTAGAGAAGTATAAATAAGAGAGAAAGTGTCTCTTATGTGTATGATCTTTGAGCATATTGAATATCCATTTGTGAAATTTTATTTGGGTAGGTATTATTGATCGATCAAACTTCCCGAAGAAAAAGTGCAACAGCATAATCATGGCAGTAGAATCGTGAAAGCAAAACCATGACAGCAGATTTGGCAACTGCAAAAAGTTGGTAGTTCGATGACCACATCAGATTTGTATATTGGAATTGTTCCAATTGTTGCATGGTATGGTATAGGTCTTGATGATTGCTAAAATATTAAAGGTATGGTTTTGGCACATGGTCTTATTTAAGGGTTTATGGTATTTGGATTATGGAGAGTATGGTGTATTTTTAGAGGTATCTTGTGTTGGAAGATTGGTTGTTGTCATTGATGTCAACCCTAGTCATGGTTTTTTGACCGTAAGATTGATAAAGGTATTTGGACATGAAGGACAATGCACACGCATATAAAACACCCATGAATGGATAGTATACATCATGTTGTTTCCATTGGTATGTGGCATGTCACGTGGATCCTCATGGTTGAGGAGAAATGAATTTTTGAAGATGACAAAGTGAATTGAAGAAGGAAGTACATGTAGGCCCTGAAGATAATTAAAGAAACAAATTACAAAACAAGAAAGTGTTAGGTCGGCCCTAATGTTAAAAGGAAGTGGCATAAATGGTATAAATAAACATCATTATACATTCATTTGATACAAGTCGAATTTCAGAGGAAATAAGAAGTAAAAGAAGGCCAGATTTCAAGGGAGGATGAAGTCTTTTGGTGATGTGTTCTAAGGTATGTTATTTTAAGGTCATATTGCAATTTTTGTTGTAACTTATTTTCTAGAATGATTCATATGGTGAAATCACTATGGTATTGATAAGACATATCAAGGTACCTCTGGTAAAAATTTCCTCTCTTGATTCACTATAATTATGGAGATACACTATGTGGAAGATAGTGTTTGTGACCAGTCCTGAAGCTAGTCAATAAACAGGTGTTCTGGGTAAAATAGTCATAACTTCTTCATATAGAATCCAAATGAAGTGGGACCAGTTCCATTAGAAAGAGTACGGACTTTAGTTTCTTGTGTGTGATTTTCAGAATTGGATGTTAAATATTGAGCGTGGGGCATGTTGTACAAGTTGGGTATTCTAAATAGACCATAATTGAATAAAGTCTACCATTCTTTCTATAACCTCCTTTTGGGGAGGATTCAAGGAGTGAAAATTGGAGGAGCTTTAGAGAATAGATTGAGTAATATTATCTACAGGATCAGAGTACTCCAAGAATTGAAGAATTGCAGAAATTGATGAAGTCTCAGGAAGCATTATCAGGTTCTATGTGATGATTGGTTGATGGTGATGATTTAATGTAAAGTTTAATTATCTCTCATATATTATTGGGTGGAAGGAAGGGGCAAGGATTGAGAGTTCAAATATGTATTGATATTGGAGTATTGTATCCTCCTCTTGGAGGTTTATCCCTCCATTTACATTTGGAAGTTGTAGCTACCTTTGGAAGTCATTACTTCCCTTGAACAAAAAATATTGATTATTTCTCATATATTGTGCATGGTGTATTGTGGTGTATTGGTGTAACTCTTATACCATTTTTCATTTATCATTGGATATAATTGAATGGTTTAAGTATAAGTTTAAAAAGGTTTTTAAATTGTACTTGATACTGATTCACCCCCCTCTCAGTATCAACAATTGGTATTACAGTGGGTTACCTTCAGTACAATTTAACCACTGGAAGCAAGATCCTATGCATAAATGGAAGACAACATTCCAAATGGGATTCCATGATTTGATGGAAGGAATTTTGAATAATGGAAAAATAGAATGGAAACTTACTTTAAATCTCTTGAGGTAGATGTTTGGTTCTCAGTTGCTTCAGGATACAATGCTTTGAAGAAACCAAAGACTGCAGCTCATAAGGAAGCAAAAAGGAACAACAAACTGACAATAGATACCATCTTGGATGGATTGATAGATTCAGTGAAATCCAAGGTGGGATCATGTGCATCAGCAAAAGAGCTTTGGGACAAGCTACAAGACCTTTATGCAAGGGAAGAAGTAGAAGAACAAGAAGAAGTTGAAGAAGATTACAACATCTCAGATTTCAAAGAAGAAAATAGAGGTCAGTTCTTTTTCTTTATTGTGAAAGAGTAGGACATGTTGAATATGAATGGCCTCATCCAAGGATTGAAAGAGATGACAATGAAGAAGAAGAAAATCATGAAGTATAAATGATTCAACGAGAAGATGAGAATCTTAAAAAATTGAAGCATGTTGAGATTGAAAATAGCAAGCTTAAAGACATGCGTAGAAAACTAAGAAGTGAATTGGGTAGTTATGAAAAGATAGTTGTAAGCTTAAAGAAACAATTAGAATACTTTTAGAAACTAAGAGAAGAAACCATTTCCTTGAAAACTCTACTCGAAGAAGAGAGAAGAATAGTAGAAGTAAAGAAGGTCCAAATGATAAAGAAAGAAGAAGATTGTGAGAAACTTGAACAAGAAGTTGTCTCATTGAGGAAGAGCTTAAGAAACTCTCAAGTGCCAAAAGAATTAACACATCTTCGATGCATGAGTGAAACTTCATACAAAGAAGATGCAAATACCAACAAAAAGGTTGAAGAAAGAGCTACACAGACAGTTGATAAGAAGTGGACCGGGATACCAGAAAGAAGGAATGACTACAAAAGAGATGAATATCCAAGAAGACCTCCTACCTTCAGGAATCAACAAAGCTTCAATCAGTATGAAGGAAACTACAAAAGAGTAGATCATGAACCCATATGAACTACATCACAAAGAAGGTCACTTACTCCCAGGTATCAAAATTTCTTTCTTTGTCATTGTTATACTTGAAAATGTTTTGGACATAAGGTAATTAATTGCAGAATCTATGAAAGGAACAAATATGCAAGAAACATGAATAATGTAAACAAAAGATATGGAAATAATCGTGGATTTGTCAGCAAAAGTTATAATTCATTTTACCCGTTGATGGACAAAAATATTGTATGCTACAAATGCAATTATCTTGGTCACAAAGCATGAGATTGCAGATATATGAATGAAGATGTCCCTATGCCAACCATAGTATGGAGAAGGAAAGAGATTCTAAACAATGAAGATTGTCGAATAGCATTGACTGCTAAAGAATGTAAAAAAGAAGATGAATGGTAGATAGATAGTGGATGTTCTTCACACATGACCGGGGATCAAGACAAATTCATCAGCTTGAAGAGAAAGGGTGGCAATGTTGCATTTGGAGATGACTCATCTACCAAAATACTTGGAGAAGGTGTAGTATAGCTTGGAAGAAAAAATGTAATTTCTATTGGTTGAAGACTCGAATCATAATCTACTCAGTGTTAGTAAAATGTGTGATCAAGGATACACTCTTACATTTGATTCCCGAAAATGTAAAATCAGAGAAAATAACTCAGGAATATTGGTTGCAACTGCAACAAGAAGACCAAACAACATATACATCCTAGACATGAAAAAGAGAGAGAAGATAGAATCCACACAAAAGGATTCTAAGGAAGAAAATTTCCCAAAGACAAAAAATAAGGATGAAGCATTATTGAGTGCCACATGTTCAAGGGGAGTAGCTCCAAAAAAGAGAATTACATTTTTCCATTAAACTTAGGAGGAGGAGCCCTAACCTTTGCCATTGATGTCAAAGGGGGAGATAAACTCGGATCATGATGATAGGGGGAGCATAAGTGTTGCCATCAATGACAAAGGGGGAGATTGTTGGAAGATTGGTTGCTATCATTGATGTCAACCCTACTCATGGGTTTTGGACCGCAAGATTGAAAAAGGTATTTGGACATGAAGGACAATGCACATGCATATACAACACCCATGAATGGATAGTATACATCATGTTGTTTCTGGTGGTACGTGGAATGTCACGTGGATCCTCATGGTTGAGGAGAAATGAATTTTTGAAGATGACAAAGGGAATTGAAGAAGGAAGTACATGTAGGCCCTGAAGATAATCAAGAAAAGAATTACAAAATAAGAAAGTGTTAGGTCAGCCCTAATGTTAAAAGGAAGTGACATAAATGGTATAAATAAACATCATTATACATTCATTTGATACAAGTCGAATTTCAGAGGAAATAAGAAGTGAAAGAAGGCCATATTTCAAGGGAGGATGAAGTCTTTTGCTGATGTGTTCCAAGGTATCTTATTTTCAGGTCATCTCACCATTTCTTCTATAACTTATTTTATACAATGATTCATATGGTGGAATTTCTATGGTATTGAAAAGACATATCAAGTTACCTATGGTAAAAATTTCATCTCTTGATTCGCTATAATTATGGAGATACACTCTGTGGAAGATAGGGTTTGTGACCAGTCCTGAAGTTGGTCAATAAACAGGTGTTCCGGGTAAAATAGTCATAACTTCTTCATACAGAATCCAAATGAAGTGGGACTACTTCCATTAGAAATAGTACGGACATTAGTTTCTTGTGTGTGATTTTTAGAATTGGATTTTAAATATTGAGCACAGGACATGTTGTACAAGTTGGGTCTTCTGAATAGATCAGAATTGAACAAAGTCTACCATTCTTTCTATAACCTCTTTTTGGGGAGGATTCAAGGAGTGAAAATTGGAGAAGTTTCAGAGAATACATTGAGTAATATTATGTACAGGATCAAAGTACTCCAAGAATTGAAGAATTTAAGAAATTTAAGAAGTCTCAAAAAGCATTATTAGGTTCTATGTGATGATTGGTTGATGGTGATGATTTAATGTAAAGTTTTATTATCTCTCATATATTCGTGAGTGGAAGGAAGGGGAAAGGATGGAGAATTCAACTCTCTCTTGATATTGTAGGATTGTATCTTCCTCTTGGAGGTTTATCCCTCCCTTCACATTTGGAAGTTGTAGCTAGCTTTGAAAGTCATTACTTCCCTTGAAGAAAGACTATTGATTATTTCTCATATATTGTGCATGGTGTATTGTGGTGTATTGGTGTAACTCTTATACTATTGGTCATTTCTCATTGGATATAATTGAATAGTTTAAGTATAAGTTTAAAAAGGTTTTTAAATTGTAATTGATATTGATTCACCCCCCTCTCAATATCAACATCTTGTTGGTTAATTTCGTGATATTATGCATATGGTTGATAGTTGACTTGATGATTGATCTTTATGAGTAGATCAGATTTGGATGATGAGATTGATGAGATAGGTTGAGGTGACAGGTTGTGTTGTGCATAGTTGATGCACTTGTCTTGGTATAGACTATTGGTACAGATTGACAGATTGATTTATGTCTACAAGTTGGGTCTTGTACTTGAGGGTTGGATTCCTCACATATGGGTTGGTGTTCAGATATGTGGGTTGGGTATTGCAATGAGAGTTGGTGCTCTCTTTGCATTGGTGATCATTTCAGTTGGTGTTGATAAACCCCAAGGATTGTAATCTATAATACAAAATAAACCTATACATATATACGGTGTTCTTTGTGTTATTTATTGTGATGGTGCATAGTTCTTTATTGTTAATGTATGTCATTGAGATATGTTTACATGAAAACAACTAAGTGTGAATGGAACTAATAAGTAAATGGTGATTTCTAGCTAAAGTTTTAAATGAAGCGTAAAACGAGCCTCACATTGATTCACACACCCGCCCCCTCTCAGTCTCGTCGATGTGTCTAACAATTGGTATAAGAGAAGTCCTTCACTATAAGCATTACAAGCTTGAAGGAGATCTGTGGACACACAAATGGATGAACATGCAAATCAAGTTCCATTATTTGATGAGACGAATTATTTAACATGGAGAATAAAGATGAAAGGGTACTTGAAGTCAAAAGGAGTAGGTGTTTGGAACACAGTTGTTGGTGGATTAGTTCCCTCAAATAATTAGTTAAAAAGTGCATCCCAAAAGGAAGAAAAGAAGAATAATGCAATAACACTCAATGTCATTTTAAATGGACTCTCAGATTTCGTCAAAGAAAGCATATGACCACATTCCTCCACCAAGGACTTATGGTTGAAACTAGAGAAGGTATATCAATACAAAATAAAATACATTGAAGACAATTCCATCAAGGACAATGAAGGTAAAGACTCTCGAAAATCCTCTGATTGCAATAATTCTAATTGTGATGATGTTGAATGTTTTCTTGCAAATTAATAAGAAGATCTAGAAGTAATTTGTGTAGAATCAACTGACAATTATCTTATAGATAAAGAGGAAGAGTTGTTGTTGAAGCAAGACAATAAAGGTTTTTATTATTTAGAAAAAGAAGAACGTGATCTTTATGATTTTAAGGATCTTGAACATTACATCAAGGAAACCTAAGAAAAGTACCGAAGGCTTACCATGACACTAAAACAAATGCTCAAGAAACAAGAATAAAGTAAAACTAAGCAAGGGACCCAATTAAAATAAAAAGAAGAAGAGATAAAAAGACTAAATAATGAAATAATTAGTCAAGTAGAAGAAAAGAAGAAGGTAGATGATGAGCTTAGCAAAAGCCTTGAAGTCAATGTCAATATAAAGACACAAATTGAAGAAGCCAAAATGATAGAGGAACTATTGAAGAATCAAGTAAATGAAAAGAAAGAATCATTTCATAAGTTGGAAACAAAAGTTGTTGATATCAGAAGGAAAGAAGAGAAATAAAAAAGGTTCATGAACAACTCAACAATCCTGGATGAAATATTGGATAGTCAAAGATCACCAAATGATAAATCAGGTCTAGGATAGAACAAGGAACCAACACACTTTGAAGCTAGGACTTCTAAGAAGCATGAGGTAAGAACTTCATTCTTAAAATGTGGAAGAAGGGCTACAAGTAAAGAATCTATATAAAGCAAGGAAACCTTCATAATATCTGAACAAGGAATATGTCAAGAAACAAGTCCTACATCTCAAAGAAAATTCAGAAGAGAGACACCTTTAAGGTTAACACAAAAACAAATGTATGAAAATATTTTCAAGGGTCATTGTTTCACATGTAATTAATATGGTCGCAAAGATTTGGATTGCACACATTATGTAAGGAAAGATGTTAGAAGATTCAATAACATGATAATGTGTTGGGGATGCAACCTTGTGGGACACATTGTTGCACATTGCCACACTATGAGATGCTACAGATGTAGTGGGTTTGGCCACAAATCCTATTATTGTTGGAACAAAAGAAGATAGTCCATGAGGATTTCTTCAAATGATATGGAAATAAGAGCATGGAAGAGAGACAAGGTTGAAAGGATGGAAGCTAAAAGAACTAGTGATCATAGAACAAGACACTCTTAGAATTGGATGAAAAAGATTGAACAACTAAACATGAATGAAGGGACAAAGAATCAGGAAAGATTTACTTTTTCTGAGGTATATGTGGGCTCATGTGAGAATATTTGCATACATACACGAGGTGACCTATAGAAATATCGTGTACATACATGAGTTGTCTATGGAATAGGTAGTGTATATGTGGTAAAATCCTCAAGAAGAGGGGTGTACAGATGAGTTGCAACATGGTTTGATTATCTAACTTTGTTTATGCAGCGTTTGAGATGGTTTGCTTTAGGTTTCATATTTTTATGTGTGTTTGATGAATATATGGTGATAATATGTGGTTTAGTGTTGAAGCATATGCTTGATGCCTATATTGGATGCATGGTACTACCCCTGGAGTGTAGATTGAGGCATTTCTATTAAGGAACAATGTCGTTTATGCTATGTATTTTATCAGTAAGGTTATGACACTTTGTTTATGGGATATATCATGACGATGTGATGCTATCTAGAGATATATCATTGATCTATTCAGGGACACTCTTGGTACATGTTTAGAGGTATTGTTGTTGCATTATACTTGTTTTTCTAGGCAGATTTGTTGTAGTACATGGTAGGTACATATGTGAGCTACATTGACATATCTTATGATGTATTGTTAGAGTAATATTTGTTGGATGTATTGGTGCATTTAATTGGCATATGGTTGAGCTACATATTGAAACATGTAGTTGATGAGTTGATGAGGTGGTTATGTTGTACATAATTGATGAGTCATAGCTTGATCTATAGTTGATGCATGATTGGTACATAGTTGGTACAATGGTTGATTCACTTTATTTGGTACATGATGTATGGGATGATATAATTGAAATGTTTGGTTGATATATTGATGGTTGAGATACATGTTTGTGACACTTGGTTTATGGTAGAGGCATAACATGAGTGATATGACACTTGTTTGAGGCACATGCTTGGCATGTTGGTAGAGACATATGGTTGGTACACAGTTGGAACATGTTTTTAGCATATGGTTGATACATTCCATTGATGATATCTTATGGTATATTTTATGGTATTGATGTACATGGGTGTCACACATGGTTTCCACACAATATGGCACATGATGTACATGGTGGGTGTTTTGTTCATAATTCTCTATTCATTGTTAACATATCTTGTTCTTCATTATGTATGGTATGGAACGAGTTTGATGCATGGAAAGGTCCAAGGAACGTCATAAGAAGAGAAAATGATTCTTGAGAAGTTGATCTATATTCCAGTTGAGTAGTAGCATTTGCAGCAGAAGTAGATTGTAGTGATAGCATATTGTTCATCTTGCAGAGAAGATAGGGGGAGACATATCCACAAGGGGAGTTATTCTTCTTCACATGATTGGTTGTAGCAGCATGATTCTAGGAGGAGAGATGATTTGCATCCATTCCATTGACATTACATCAAAATGATATGCCTTGTTCAAAGGGGAGATATTATTCAAAGGAATCTCAAAGGCATTAAAACAGGGAGAACAACCTGAAGAGATTTCAGCAAGAGGGATCATCCTCAAGGAGAAAACTACCCTTTTCCATTAATATCAGAGGGGGAGAGATAGTCACATTAATGTGGCTAGATGAACATTGATGAGGAGACATGATCTCAAAGGGAGCATGAGCATTTCCATGTCCAAGTGTTTCCATCAATGATTGGTGTTTCCATCAATGCCAAAGGGAGAGATTGTTGTACTATGTTGTCATTGATGTCAAAGGGTTCATGTCAAGTATTGTCATAGTGATGTGTTTGTATCATTAATATATTGATTATTGGTTATATGGTAATGATGTAATTTTTGTCAAAGGGTTGATGTCAAATGGTGTCATAATGATGTGTTGATATTAAAGGGAGTTGTATCATTGAGGTCATGTCATGGTTTATAGGAAGAACTAAATGGATAAACTCGAAAGTGGTCCCCTTGTGGTGAAATCTCTCATGGGAAGACGTGCTTGGATAAAGTTCTCAAAATGGTCCCAATATGGTGAAATCCCTCATGGGAAGATGCTTTGTGAAGTCCAAATGGTTAAGTATCCCAACGGTGTGGTTATGGAATCCAAGTTTGATTGAGGAATAATGTAATGAAGATTAGTGAATTTGTAGGAGAAACTATTCCAGATGGATAGTATATATCATGTTATTTTTCGTGATATGTGGAACGTCACATAACTGCTCATGGTTAGAGAGTTATGGCCATGCGAAGTTGGATAACCCCCATGAGTTATCTAGAATCCCTTGGAAGGTCAAATAAGTCAAATTATTCTAGAAGCTGCAAGAAGTTGACCAGTGAAAGTAGTTAGTCATGGGTTAAGTGGTTGCAAAAAGAAAACAATTAAAAATAAATCTGTTGCAACTATAAGTGTAGAGTTTACTATTTGTGGATAAAGTGGTTGTAAGTTGACAAAGTGGTTAGAAGTGGGTTAGCCCCAAAAGAAGGAAGTTGGGTAAGTTGGTTAGAAGATAACCCCTAGAGGAAGCTACTTGGAGAAGTATAAATAAGAGAGCAAGGGTCTCTTATGTGTATGATCTTTCAGCATATTGAATATCCATTTGTGAAAGGTTATTTGAGAAGGTATTATTGATAGAGAAAATTTGCAGCAGAAAAAACACTACAGCATAATAGTGGCAACAAAACCGCGACAATAGATTTGACAGCTGTAGAAAGTTGGCAGTTCGGTAACTATATCAGATTTGCATATTGGAATTGTTCCAATTGTTGCATGGTATGGTATATGTCTTGATGATTGATATATGATTAAAGGTATGGTTTTGGCACATGGTCTCATGTAAGGGCTTATGGTATTTTTTTTATGGAGAGTATGGTGTATTGCTAGAGGTATCTTGTTGGTTAACTTGGTGATATTGTGCATATGGTTGAGAGTTGACTTGATCATTGATCTTTGAGAGTAGATCATATTTGGATGATAAGATTGATGAGATATGTTGAGGGGACAGATTGTTGTGACAAGTTGTGTTGTGCATCGTTGATGCACTTGTCTTGGTATAGACTGTTGGTACAATTTGACATACTTCTTTCTATCTACAAGTTGGGTCTTGTACTTGAGGGTTGGATTCATCGCATCTCGGTTGGTTCTGAGATATGCAGGTTGGATCTTGCAATGAGAGTTAGTGCTCTTTGTGAGTTGATGCTGATAAACCCCAAGGATTGTAGTCTATAATACAAAATAAACTTATACATTTATCTGGTGTTCTTTGTGTTCATTATTGTGATGGTGCATAGTTCTTTATTGTTAATATACATCATTGAGATATGTTTACATGCAAGCAACTATGTGTGAATGGAACTAATGAGTAAATGGTGATTGCTAACTAAAGTTTTGAAAGAAGTGTAAAAAGAGCCTCATGTTGTTTCACCCCCCCCCCCCC